>JASCZW010019339.1:0-13910 GCA_034211315.2 Aedes japonicus
GCGAACTGAAGTGTCTATCTACCTAACAATCCTATTTAAACCCAAATCTCGCTTACGCTGCAACCCGTTGCCCGGCGTGGCGTGGTTCCTCCAAACTGCTGACGGCTGCTTGGTAACACCAACAATCAATATGTTACTAGCGATTTGAAACTGGTTCACTGTTAGCTAGAACCCCTGGTCCGAATTACATACCTTCAAGCCAGCACCTTGTTATATATTTGCGCCTTTGTTTTGATTTGCTGTGTTATTTTGACAGAGTATTTGAGAGTGTGTTGCATGTGAGTTCATTATAAGGGGTGCATTATTGAGCTTGGGACCGAGCTTTGGGACGATTGTTCTAGTGTACTGAGCTCGAGGCGCAAGAAAAAAATCGTTTTTGTATGGGACCTACTGGTCTTAGAGTTAGTCTATGGTAACACCGGCGCGTGGATGATCGGGTGATTGCTGTGTGTACTTTGATCCCTCGTACTCAGCATAAAATGTAGACGTCTGGCGCATAACTATATATAGGGCATATGTATTACGTTTAGTGCATCATTGACGGTGGATTAAAGCTTAAAAGGGCCCCACTAAAGTCTAACTAATGCTATATCTTCTGTAATGCCATAAGACATTGCTAAAGTAGCATTATTACATTGGTAATGCATCACTACATTCTTAAGCTAATTTAACGCTTCATTACTTGACAACTGTTGAATTTATGCGATCCCTCATTACCGATGTTGATTTTGGGTTAAATAAGTGCAATAATATAATGCTTGTGGTTACTTGGGTTAAAATACAGCATATTGGAATCAAATATACAAGGGCTTTGATTCAAATATATGATTTTGGTTGGTCATTTTTTTTTCAAAATGGTTTGATGCTTCGTGCATGTATGTGTCACCCGCGCACCATTTTGTAACACGAAAACTGCAAATTGGACTCGTCGAAAGAGTTTTATTCGAGCTGTGTATCCTAAGGCTTTGTGGTACAGTTATTGGTAGATTTCAAGGTGTATAAATTTAAAGTACGCAGGGTCAAAATTCTAATTTTTGGGCTTTTTCAGCAAACCGGTACACCGTCAAAACATTGAAATTCATCAAACGGAAGAAGGTGAAAAAGCTGATACAGCACCCATTTTTGTCGAAAAGAATGCATCCATGGAATGAACGCTAAGATTATTGTTTAGGTGCAGCAATTTTGTTAACATAATCAATATTTTTTTAAAACAACAATTAGCCCTTGATTTATACTTTTAACACATAAAATTAAAAAATTAAAACAAAAGATGAATAGCACTAAAATCATAGACTAACTCTAAGACAAGTAGGTCCCATACAAAAACGATTTTTTTCTTGGCTCAGTCAGTACTAGAACATCGGTCCCAAGCTCGGTCCCAAGCTTAAGAATGCGCCCCTAATAATGAACTCACATGAACACATTCTCAAATATTCTGTCAAAATAACACAGCAAATCAAAACAAAGGCGCAAATATGTATAACAAGGTGCTGGCTTCAAGGTGTAATTCAGACCAAGGGGTTCTACAACAGTGAACCAATTTCAAATCGCTAGTAGCATATTGATTGTTGCTAAAATCATCTAGAATTATATTTTAAACAAATCCAATTTTATTTTAAGTCAAAGCGTTTTTATTTTAATTTAAAAAGAAGACGTAATTGAAGTACAAAAGAAATATTTGATTCAAATAACGATGTGCTAGATTCAAATAAAAATATATTTGATTCTACATCCAGTCGTATGGAAGTTTGATTGTAAAAATTAAAAAAAATTTGCTTTGAAACTAATATTGTTGATATTTAATTAAAAGAAAATTGAAATTAGGCCATGAATCAAAAATATTTTTCTTTGAATTCAAAGTGATTTATTTTTGAAATAAATATCTATTTTTCTGCGTATATTTGTTTATGCTTAATGTACATTCCCGTTCGCACTAAATCTATACTACGTGATATAGAGTATCTTGTTAACAAATGCCATGCACGTTATTTCCGGTAAAAATCTTTAAGCATAAATGTCGATATCAAGATATAGTCATTCTATTGAGTGCACTTCAGATAATAGCTGTAGTATACACAGCTAGTGCAGAACTCGGGGTCAAGTATATGACCCTGATATTGACTTAATTTTTTCAATTCGTATCAAGGAGCGATTGTACAACAAGTGCTCTTCAAGTTAATTAATATAACAGTAACAATTAAAGTATGTATTAGGCCATCTAGGGGATGAGTAACTCTGCCACGTTGTGTTTGTGTTGATCGTGTGCAAATGTGATTCTGGGGTGGCAGAAGGTGTTTTTGTGTTCCACAAACTACAATCGAAAATTTATGCTTATTGGCAACCATGGACGGTTTAGACGTTTAATACACGCTCACTTATGCATAATCTGAATTACATTCGTGTAAGCGAGAGGGAAACAAAAACAAACAATCAATTCGTGTAAGTGATGCCAAATATAAACTTATATTTAATGTGGTGGCGAGTGTGTTTGAAGTGTGGCAAATTGTGTTTTTGAGAGTGTTAACACAAGGTGGCAGAGTGACTTTCCCCGTGAAACAACGTGCATTTGTGATACTTCATAAGGCGTAATTTATGATTATCAATAGTTTTTTTCAATCAGTGTACCCCCTGGGTCATAATCGGCAAGAAATCACCGTCACCGTGAAATTTCTTTTCAACTTCCAATAGAGGTTGCTGCACCCAGTGCAAAGAGTGCGAAAATCAAGGATGCCATATTTTTTCTGGTCAGCCTCTCACTTTTTAAAATTATCACAAAAGCTACGTCGGATTTTGTTTACTCAGTGTTTGTTTGTTATTATTATTGTTTCGATGGTATAAGACATCAGCTTTGTTTTTTTGTCGTTGTTTTGTTTTTTTAGTTTTGGAATGATCACAAACCGGCCGTCGGCTATGTTTGTGGTGATAAACGAGCTGTCAGCAATCTCTATAGTGCTTTTTTTTTACAAATATCACAACACTTTTTAATTCTTCGAAGCAAACCCAATCGTGATAGTATTAGTTTGCAGGTGGCCTTGGAGGAGGAAGAAATAAAGCTATAATCCGGCTGCGAACTGCCTTTCCGTCGAATGGGAGTTGTGGTTTCTCGACACTTACCGGCAACGACAAAAACTATCGACAACGATTTTTCATTAGGGCCTAACTGACAAACGCAAACAATGGCTTCTTTCGTAAGTTCTACACAAAATAGTCAAAAGGTCGAAAGTAACATTTTACTTCTAGCGTATTTTTCTGGGATCTGCTGGCTTCCACAAACAAAATAGCACCAGTAACAGATACAGGGAGTTATTTCTTTCCCGTCGGTAGTGGATATAGGTGTTACCGTCCAAAGCTTACCCATGTACGCATCTAATTCTATCGGATAGGTGAATTATTATTCTTCAAAATGACCGAGGTGGATTTTCAATAACGATTCGGCGAGTTTTCAATAACGAGAAGTTCGCGGAAAAAGTCATTGTTTACGTTTGTCAGTTAGACCATAATGAAGAATCTTTGTCGCCTTGAAGGTCGCACTGATGGATTGAAGTAGAAACTTCATTTTCAGCTGATTAGCGTAATGGTTGCCAGCAAGCAGAGATTTTTGATTGAAGTGTTGACATATATGTACAGATGCAGAAACACCTTCCAACACCCAAAAACACACAAGAAACACAATCAACACAACCACAACGTGGCAGAATGACTTGTCCCCTGGCATAGTCGGGTAAAATGGTAGAACCAGCGTTCTTAAACCAATTTTTTTTTCATTTTATTTTACTATTTTTCTGTCAAAATTACCATGCCTTTTGAGCAAACTAATAGATTTGTCAGCTTTATGGTAAATGCCATTATATTTATAGTCAACTGTACTGAACCCATGGTTAATTTAATTGAGAGCAACGTTGTAGAATTGACAATGAGTGTTTTCTACAGAAATAGTATTTTCAACTACGATCCTTATTTCATTGTAGAAGAAGAAATACAAAAAAAAAGATGATTCCCCATACAAATTTCAAACCGCAAAAGAAGAATCCAAGTTGAAGAAAGAAGAAGACTCTGAGTGGTGATAAATCTGACAGCTCTTATGTTAAAGTAAAGGACAAACATTTTAAAATGAACAAAAATATGAAGAAAAAAAAAGAAAAATCCAAAACTGCAAAATAGGGGCATTATTTTTATTTTATTTTTATTTTGCTGAAAGTGTCTTTATTGAGTCGTCTTGGATTTTTCTTCCATCATGCAATAAACCGCTTCGAATTAGAATTTCTATTGAATTTTATTAGAAGCATTTTAAAATTTTAGTCCTATACTTTAACATGGGAGCTGTCAGATTTACTACCACTCGGTGTCTTCTCCTTTTTTCAAGTTGGATTCCTCTATAGAGAACGCCAATCATTACCAAATTTCGCACATTTGTTTAGTGCCACAAATGAAACCAGAATAGTGTTCTCGTTTTTTTCTGGTCATGTTTACTTTTTGCCATACGATGACCCACTCTACTAACAATCGACCACAACTGCGATGGGCGCAGGTGAATACAAGCATACAACCGACTCCATCGAGGATGCGTAGTTTGTTCCTTTTTTAAGAAGCTTCCGCCAATTTGTTGTTGAGGAAAATTCCAGAAAAAACTAATCGACACAGTCAATGCTGGTACCGCGTCTCGCATGCATATAGCAAAAGCGTTAACCACCGGAAAATCGTGGAGAGTGGAGGAAAGGCGAGAATGATAATCGCTCTCAACCCCTCCGCTGGCCTTGCATCGTGCTGGCCTGGCATCGTCAGGACCAATTTGTTGTTCTGTTGTTACGACCGAGAAAACTAGCGAGGAGGAGGGTGAGAAGTGGTAGTGATGAAATTGAAATTGATGGGGTGGGCTCATTCAGGGACAACAAAGGGATCTAAGATCGGGTGACGGCTCGATAACACTGTTGTTTGTTGCCTCCCGCAGCCCATCATCGGGATTCGGGAAAAACAGAAGTGGGTGGAAGCAATAAAAGAGGATTTTCTTTATATTTGCGCCTTTTTCGTGCTCCGTACGGTTGGATCCTACGCTGACGGGTGTTATTATGATTTTGATCGTTCGTTTCCAAGAGCTGTGCTGGTTTATGCGTTTTCTGATCCCGCCTTTGCCCACTGACTGCCGGTTAAATGTGCCATTTTGAGGCAGGGTGTATTTTTGGAACGAGCGAGCTGACAAAAGGCATTAGCGGATTTAGAGCGAGATAAATTGTTGTATGGTATTTTGACTTTTCGAGGGGATAATTTGTCTTCCTCGTCTTTATTGATTTCGGTTGTTTACAGAAAGCGATTGAGAGGAGCTGTATGGTTGTCAGATTTATACGTTTCTCAGCTAGGAGGTCTTCAAATCAATCGTGTTTTGCGCATTTTGTTCTTTATACTCTGATAGATGAATCATAACGATTTATTTACTGAAAACGACAAACTCTATCAAATCAAAATTCATGCCAAATTCGAAAGAATTTTGGTTTCTAAAACTATCATTGTTCGTTCAAAGTTTAGTCAAGTCAGCGCCAACATTAGATTAGGGCGAATCTGCTTTTGTACACAATTGCTTTCGTAGTCATTTTCTCTTAAATAGAAGGTCACAAATACAAATTAAGCACTCTTTAAGGAAGAAGAACTTTATATCTATCCGTTGATATATTCAATTTGAAGGAATTCTAATCAACTTCCGATAAATTAGCAGACAAAGTATTTGTTTACAAAACCAGATTCGCCCTAATCAAATGTTGGCGCCGAAGTGTTTTTTCCAATTCACTTTTTTTTTGGGTCTAGGCTCATACGATTTCCAATTGTACATCAAAGTAACCCATTTTATACGTTGTAACTCGATAAACCAATCAAACGTTAAAATGGACAGCTCAAGAGCAATGACGTTGAACGATCTGCTGGAAGACACTTTCGAAAAACCAGATGTCGGTACCGTTAATCTAAACCTTCTTTACACGTTGATTCGATCGCTGATAAATGGTTTGAAAATCGGTGACCTAGTCGTAGGTGAAGATCCATCGTCTCAGCGTGACAGTTCAAACGCCTCCGTGGCCCCGATTGATGGAAGTGGAAATGAGGAGCCTTCAGATAACGATTCTGCTTCCGAAGCAAATAATTCTTCAACTTCGACCGACAAATCCATCACTCTGTCAACGGGAAATGAGTCAACTGATTCTGAGGCAACAACGGCTTGTGAAATTTCTGGTGACGGAATATCGCAAATGAAGGACCAATACGCAGAGATTATGAACCTTTTAAAAGCCTACATGGTACGCTTGATGGCACTTGAAAAAGATGTTGACACAATGAAAGGTAGGAGAATGGAAACACTGGGGATTCTTTCGAAAATTCTAGAGAACATCGACCGACTGGAATCCCGTCTGTGCGAGGAGCAAAAAAGCTGGCAAAACTATCAGCAGATTTGGAGTGTTTGAATTTGCTTGTCGGACAGTATGAATCGAATTTTGAAAAATTCGAAAGAAGCCTAAATCAGATGAATATGGAGATTCGAACAATCAAATGCAGCATTCGCTGTATAGAGAAGGAACGTGATCAATTCATCCAGGCTGTTCAAACTGTGTCCGAGCAGATTAATCACTTTTCGCAGACCAAAGCTGATCAGTCGTTCGTTGATAGAGAACTCGATCTTCGAGCATACGCGACGGATCTGAAAAACTATGTTCCATTCGTCTGCTTCAATGAAATTCAATTGGAAGTGACCAGAAGCATTGCTCTCCTACACGAGGACGACTTCAACCAGAAAGCTATGCTATGTGAAAAATTATTTGAATTTGACCGCTTGTTGCAGACGAAGGCAGACATTTACGATCTGGAGTCAGTGAGAAGGCAACTCTTGAAAATAACACAAGATTTTAAACAACTGGAACACCAGCTCAATTCAAAACGTGATCACTCGTCGATTTCAGCTGGCGTCGTTTCTAAAGGGAATGGATTGAGAAATTGCTTGGCGTGTGGAGACCATGCGACGTTGGATGCCTGTTGCATTTCTGTTCCACAGGCTAGACCACTGATATCGAAAGGAAAGACGCAAAACAGCTTCACAATTCGAAAACGCAACGCTGGAGGCAGCCATACGAAGCTTGCCGTTGAAGAGAGAATGATCAAAAGTGCTCCGGTTACAGTACTGGAAATTCCATCCAAGGACTTCTCAGGAACTGTCAAGGACAGCTAAAGCACATCGTAGGAGATGATGGTTGCTTGTATGTGGCGGAGCAGGAAACGCAAGTTTGATAATAGTGTTATATCTCTATATATTACATAGTAATTATTCAATTTTAAACCACAAATTTGTTTGATACAGAGTTCTATAAAAATGAAATGATCTTCCCCTACACCTCCCGAGATTTCGAGTTGAATGTTTCCCTTTAGTATTAATTGTTTGCCTCAAGTTTAATCCTTTGCTTAAACCCGCAGCCACACAGCAAAAGTGCTTTGTTGTTTCACAATTGTGCCTTCTGTATCGAACTGAGGTTTATGTCTTTCCCCTACTGATGCATCAGCCACACACTACATAAATGCAGACAATATGTTGTATGCCATTCGGGCACAGATGCTTCGAATACCACTTGCGTGGTGGTGGAAGCAGCGATTGTTCGCTGGAGGATTCACAGTGGTAAACAAGTAATAAAGACACTCTCCCATCGTTTATCGTTTTATGTGACAATATTTCACGGATTATTATCGTCATTATGATAATCATCGTGCATTGCAAAATTCATTTGCGGGATCTTTATGGTGACTGAAATCGCTTGGTAGTGGGTGCTACATTTTTGGTTTATTTATTTTACGCTAGGGTGCCATTCTCATCCATAGTTTTCATGAACAACCAAATGAGACATGTGGTGGAGATTAGGTGCCTGTGCTGTTTGTTTATCAATGTAACTATATTATTGGTTCGATTATTAGTTTTATTTTGAACTTCCTAACCCTGGGCATTGGCAAAACCTTGTGATAGTTTAACTTCAACTGTTGGGTCTCAGGGCTGGTCTGGTTCTTTAACATTTTGGAATGAAGCACACAAGTGTTGCCAAATCAGTATTAATGCAGCCCAAAAGTGCTTCTGCATTTCCTCCAGTAGTTCTTATCGATGAACATTATAATTCGGATATGGTGATCAATGGTTAATTTAAAATTAATTTATTTACTGTTGTCAATCATAAGTAGACCGTTTGTTACATTTTGTTCGTAATTCAAGTTATAATCGAGAATATGAAATACACAACATTAGACTAAGCAGCGCCTGGTTCACAATGTTCATATGGCGTGCTCTTCTTAAGCGTATAGCATTGAAGTATTGCTTCAATTTGGATTTTGATTTCGCTTGGATTTTGTAGTTGTAAAGTCAATTGTAACGCTATGTAAATTGTGGGTTGCCATCATCTGATTCAGAGGTCCAAATTTAGCGTAGTTTGTGCGATAGTGATTTGTGATAAAAATATTTCTGATTGCGCAGTTGCTGGAGGGTATGTTAAAATTTAATTTTGATAATAGCTCTGCTGAATCAATGCGATGCGAAACAATTTCATTAACAAACGAAGTCCTTGCAAACTCTCGACGTTGTTTTAGTGTTTGCATACTGATAAGCCTACAGCGAGCTTCATAGGGTGGGATAGGAAATCTTCCCAACCTAATTTACGTAATGCAAACAATAAAAACTGTTTTTGTACAGACTCTATTCACTCTTCATGGATGACTGAATAAGGTGACCAGACTACACTACAATATTCCAGTATTGATCTCACAAAAGCAATGTATAATGTTTTAATTGTGTAAGAGTCGTTAAAACTATGACTAAAGCGTTTTATAAATGCCAGCATGTTATAAGCTCTGTTAATTATTGTATTACAATTGTCAGTGAATTAGTTTAGAATCCAGCATAAATTAGTTAGTTTAGAATCCAGCATAACTCGTAAATCACCGAATTCTTATGCACTTTCTTACATACTGATTTCCTAGAGTGATCAGGTGTGTCTTGTCTTCTGCTAAATGCTATCGCATTACATTTTTGAACATTTAATTTTAAAAGGCTTTTGTTACACCAAGTATAGAAAATATGTATTTTTTCTTGAAATATATTAAGGCTTTTAAAGTTTTAAGAATGAATGAAATATCGTTTGCGAAAAAAATAAACAAAAGAGGGCCTAGATGGGATCCTTGGGGGACACCTGAGGCGACTTGAATAGGATTTGATTTCTTTCCTTTAAATCTTACTATTTGTTGTAGATTAGTTAGTTAACATTTGAGCCATTTGAGGAGACCTGGCTTAATAACCAGTTTTTGTAATTTGAATAGTAGCATGGGAATGTCAATCCGATCAAATGTCTTACTGAAATCTGTATAGAGGGCTTCTACGTGGTTTCCGTTATCCATTGCAATCAACGTGTAGTTAGCGAATTCTAGTAAATTTGTATTAGTTGAACGTCCTTTGTAGAACCCATGTTGATTGTTAGTAATCCTGTTTTTGATTTGATATAAAAGCTTTTCATTAACTATTGCTTCAAAAAGCTTAGGAATGCATGAGATAATGGCAATTCCACGGTAATTGCCTATGTCAGATTTTTTGCCGTTTTACAGTATTGGGACTAGATAGGAACTATTCCATGATTTGGGAAAAATGCCAGATTCAAGCGACTTATTTAAAAGCAAAACATTGGAGTTGTGAATTTAACGCTAAGTTTTTTAAAAATACAGGTGGAATACCGTCACGTCCAAATCCTTTCGATACATCTAATTGATTCAATGCTTCTCTAATGTCTAGTACATTCACGCTGTTGACACTAACATCATTAGCAAATTCTGGCAGAAATCAAAATATTCACGATCACGATCTTCCCGAAAATGTGGTATAGATTTCTTGGAAAAAACTTGCAAATAATTTGCAAAAATTTTCTGAGTTATTACCAACATTTTCGTTCAGATGCATGTTGGCAAGATGCTCTCATGTTAATTGTCTGGAATAAAGTCAATAATACGCTGATTAAAGTCTCCATATATGTGAAGTTTTACTTCTGGGGTAGGATTGGACAAGATTTCTTCCGCAATATTGAAAAAAATTTCATGCACGTCTTTACGAGCACTATTTGGAGGGAAATACACAGATGAAAATACGTGTGTTTCACCTGCGATATGCACCTTTACCCATACATGTTCAAATTCTTTACATTTCAAGGTAGTGATACTTTCGGAGTTCAAATTTACAGAGTACATTTGCAAATAGTTGAAATGTTACAATTACAGTTGTCGAGATCGACGAAATTTTGTCGAGTTGGTCGACTCTATCGACCGCTCGAAAACTAGTGACTGATCAGTCACATTTTATCGAGTATGAGTTTGTTTTGATACACGTTTTTCATAGGTCAGTGATTATTGACAGAGGAAAGTAAGAAATACACTAAACAAATTTTTTTGGCAGGAGATTTAAAAGAAAATGAATTTACTGCTAGCTAAAAATGTCTACTCTTATTAAAACAAAACAAACTAGCTTCAGTCTCGACTGGCTCATAGATTTGATAAAAATCAACGTGGACATCGCCAGGGGCCAGCAAAGCTAATGTTAAGCAGAAGTGGTTGGAAGGAAACCAAGAGCTCGATTCATGAGGACCCCTAATAAGCCTTCACAGATAGAAGAAATCGTATGTAATTTTCTGCGTTATCTAATACACATAGAGGGAATGCTAGACTTGGCAGAAAATAATGTGATATTTTATTTAAATTTAAGCCAGATAACGCCTGAATCTAGCCTATTGTTTGAAAGATTGCAATCATTGTTGTATGGCGCATGAGAGATTGCAAACAACTTCGTTTTTTACGCCTCATTTGGCATGGAATTAATCGTGGGGAAATTTTACGCGCCTGTTAAAATTCATTATATTTTTCTGTGTTCGGTCAGGATAAATTTGAATACATTTTATTTTCTCTTTTGAATACTATTACTTATGTGATTCTAACATTGGCTAAATTAATGCCAGATGGGAGACTCAAAATAAAAGTGATGAGCTTTTTGAAAATAATTATGGATTTCTTTTTCTAAAGTACTTCTAATGCATCATTTTTTACTAGAATTAGAAGAAAAATTAGTATTTTCCATTTAATTCCAACTATCTTTGCTAATCTTGACAGATACGCGTATTTCGTCTACAATGTGCAGACTTCTTACTAATAGAAGGATAATACTAATTTTTCTTCTAATTTCTAGTTACAGGTATTCCAACTAAACAGCTCAAACCTCTAGAATACATTTTCACTATTTGAACTGAGATTTGAAAATTTATTCTCGAGTAAAGTGGCTTAAAACTAGTCCTTGATTCCTCGAAGCATTGAAATAAACTACCCAAAAATTCAATTACTTTCTTCATCGACAAAATCAACTTCTATGTCAGACAGAAATTTCTCAGATGCAAAGGGAGCACTTCTTAGTAGTTCAAGCAGGAATATTCCAAAAAAATCGAGACCTAATATCTCCGAAGTTCAAGTTCTAACTACCCAGAAGCTTAGGAACTTCCTCGAGAATCCAGAGGGGATATCTCATAGCTTCTGGAAGAAGTTTAGGGAAGAGCACTTCTCAGAATTTTGGAACTTTGCAGAGGTTCTTGGAGTTCTTCCCGGAAATTCAAGATGAAACTTTCCAGAAGTTCAAAAATCCTTCCCAAAGTTTAGTTGGAACTTCCCAGAAGCTCTAGCACTTTTGGGAAGTTTCAACTAAACTTTGGGAAATTTATGAGAGAAAATTTCAGAATTTCTCAGAATCAGGATTTCTCGAAGTTCAGGAAGAAACCTGTCCAATGAACGAAAGAAACTTTCCAGAAGCATTGGGGGTACTTTCTAGAATTTTGAGCAAGAATTTCTCAGAAGTTCAAGAACAAACATCCCCGAGGTTGAGGAGAAAACTTACCAAAGTTCAGACGAGGACTTTTGAGAAGTTCACGAAGAAACATCTAACAAATTTAAGGGTATTTTCTTAGAAATACTAGAGTGGACACTCTCATAGTTTCAATACAATCGGAGTTCAAATGGGAGGGAAAAACTTCTAGAAATTCAGAACAAACTCCTCCGAAGTTCACTAGTAAACTTCTCTAAGTCCAGAAGAAGACTTCTCATGAGTCCTGGAAAAACTTCCAACGTAGTCTAATGCAGAAGGCGCTAACTGCAGCTTAACTACAAATATGCCTTAACAGCTGCGGCTGGTAACAAACATGCCAATTGAGTTGCCGGACGCTTGTTTGAACTGCTTATTGAAGAATGTTGCGCAGTCACTTCTATAGCATGGGAAAGTATACGATGATACTCGACAGATTGCTAAAAAGTGCTGGGAGATCAAGAACATGTGTGTTTCACTCGTTACACCATATTAAAATGTGGTTCACAATGTACTATGTGCTAGACACAAACACAAATTACAATTCTTTGGTTTCCATCTCACTTTATTTGAGAGATTTGATCGATACGAAAACTTCCCTAAATTTAATCAGAGAAGTAGGGAAGCGGAACCTATTCTCACCATAGTACATATTTCCATCACATTCTCCAATAAATGGGCGCAGTAACCAAGAATATATAATCCTGGCAAATAAAATTAGGTCTTGAATATAATTAAAAGCTACCAAAACGTTTCGGAGACTTAAATTTCGTAAAAATAATGAGCAGTCAGATTTTCAACACAATTGCTTACCTTTGCACTTCAAATTCGTCGTATTGATCTAACCGTACTAGGGAATATACTCGGGCCAGACTCCAAGTTTTCTCGTTAATTGCACTATGTCCTCACACATTTCCGTTGCATAATTGCACAAACCAAAAAATCACACTTCACTTATTACACTAGCCACACGAAAATCTACGAATATGTGTTAAAATACCAGAAGACTATGGGATTAATTTTCACAATAATTTAAATACGCTTGCACCTATTCTGAACCGTGTTTACAATCGACGTTATCGCTTGATGTTGCACTGCTCACATACTGTATAGCATACACATCAACGCTAGTGTGCGTTTTCATTCATTCATAGAGCATTCTATGCCCAACGTTATGGTGAGTCTTGTTGTCAATATTCTCATTGAAGAATAACAAACAAACCCTTTCATTTTGTCTTGGTTATGTGCGTGCTACCCAACACACGTGAAGTGCTGTCTAATGATCTACTTCATTTTTGGGTGTAGTAGTGAAGAGCGTTAACTTGTTTATATTTTTTCTTGATTAAAATCAGTACGATTAACATATGTACACAGATGGGATTAATGTTTTTCGTGATATTATTAATATAGGTACATAGCAGTGGCAACTTTTCCGTATTAATTTTCAAGAAAATGATCAGAATCGAATGTTTTGTGTGTTGCTAAACGATTAACGGTAAGTGGACGAATAAATTGTGAATAACTTGTGTACTCAGTGTTCGGTATTCAGTGCATATTCACCGATTTCCACTGGAGGTCTGCTTATTGAGCTCAAGATAGGTTCCGCTTCCCTATAAAAAAAATTAATAAGTTTATTAATGTATCAACGAAGGTTTCGAGAATTCTTCAAAAAATCAAATAATCCTCCAAATATTAAAAAAATCCCTCGATGCTGAAAAATTTCCCATTAATGGTATTAGGAGTTTGGAAAAAACTTTGAATGCTTTACCAGAACATCAGAGAACTTCGAGATATAATCGTTGAAGTGAGGTTGATCACTGCATATCTATACAGCAACCTTAGAATGTTAAATGCTTAAGAAATGCTTAGAATGTTAAGGTGAATCGCTGCTCCATTTATTTTTTTCCTATCTTTTATTTAAGTAAGCATACAAACTGATGTGATTAAATTTTCAATATCTAGTATAGATTCTGAGTTATATCAATTCTTAATGTTGAGGTAATGGCTGCCACCAAAAACGCTT
>JASCZW010019340.1:0-13919 GCA_034211315.2 Aedes japonicus
TGGTAATACTGGGTTTGGTAAGCGTCCTATCGGTCAACTTATTAAACAAATTCATAATCGTTGAATCGACGGCCGTGACCATCTAAATTGAATGTTTGTGCCTTCCATGACAACCAGCCATGATTTAATGGAATATATTAATCCTCATCATAATAATAACAAGTGGTCTGCGTGTTCAAGAGGTTTGCTAATAGAACTGTGTAGCCCATATGTTAACAATGTTTTCATGTATTAAAATAACTCATCCACAGTGGTTCTATTAATCATCTTCCAACGGCTTGGCGAATCTTCACGCGAGTAATAAACAGGAACATTACTTTGTAATGAGCCTATTAATAATAATTCGCGGGGAAAAGTGAAAACGTGACATCACTATTTTGTATACAAATTACTCTGTATTCTATTGCGAAGGAAACGATGGGAATGTAATTTGGACTTTCGTGATTAGTGCGAAAACAAACCCGGATTTTTGTAACTTTGTTCTACCACCTGAATAAATGATTTGAATATTTTTAGGTCCCATATCGAAGAGAAGCAAGAACATACCTAAGTTGCACTGAAAACATGAAAATGAGAGTTACATATTTGTATGTGTCGTACTGATCTATAACAGTGTGATTTCTATTGACAGTGTGATAAATAATTTATTTACTTATTTACTTAAGCTGGGCCAACGTCTTATAAGGACCGCACCTGCGTCACGACATGTCTCCATAAAATTCGGTTGAGGGCTGCTTGTCTCCAGTTTGAACGTCCCACACTTCCAAGGTCTTGCTCCAACTTTAACCACCTAGCTCACCAAGCACTGCGTCTTGTACCGTTCGGATTAGAATTGAACACCATTTTTGCGAGGTTTTTGTCCGACATTATTACAACATATCCCAGTTTTAGCGATTTTTGGGATACTGTTTTCGCCATAGAGCTGCGCCAGCTCGTGGTTCATCCTTCTCCTCCATACACCGTTTTCACATACACCGCTTAAGATGGCCCTAAGCACGCGTTGTTCAAACACTCCAAGTGCCTGCACAGCTCCTCTTGGAGCATTGTCCACGTCTCATGACCGTAGAGAACTACTGATCTTATCAGCGTTCTGTACCTGTTACACTTTGAACGGAGTGAACTTTACCAGACCTCAAGGTCTTGTGGAGTACATGGTAGGCACGACTTCCTGTAATAATGTGTCTCTGAATTTCTCTGCTGCAGTTGTTATCCAACGTAACCAGTGATCCGAGGTTCACATGCTCGTTCACCACCTCAAAATCATCACCGTCGATTGTCGCAGTTCTGCCTAAGCGAGCTCTATCGCGCTCGGTTTCTCCAGCCAATAGATACTTAGTCTTCGACGCATCCACGTTTTCCGCTTCACGTTTCAACTTGATGTACTGATCAGCTTTCACATGTTAAAATCCTCATCGCTGCTAAAATCCGGGATCCTTCTTTAGCTCAGTCGGTGAAGGTGCAGCTACTAAGCAATACCATGCTGGAAGTGACTGGATTCGATTCCCGGTCTGGTCTAGGAATTTTACGTTAAGGAAAATTTCTCGACCCCGTGGACATAGGGTAAGACTTGCCACACAATCATACTAATACAAAAATGATACCTGGCATCGAATACTCTTAATTAATAACTGTAGAAGTGCAATTACAACACTTAGTTGAGAGCAAACAATAAGCGAATTGTAAAAGCAATACGCTTGAAATTCTAAAAGAAGAAGATGTTGAACTCCGCACGTTTCATACGAGACAGTCGAAGTTCTTTTCGTGTTTCAAATGAGTCCGATAACGCACCCGATATCTTCAAGTTACACTGTACACCATCCATCATAGCCTTGGTCATTATCGTCAGTTTCCCGGGAAAACCGTCCTCGTCCATAATAACTCCCTCTTTCACTCCTCCGGTAGCTGTTCTGTGTCCCAGATCCTAACTATTAGTCGATGCAGTCAAGTCGCCAACTTATATGGGCCCAATTTTTATAAGTTTCGCTCCGATGCCAACCTTCCTAGCTGCCTTGTTGTTCTTAACCTAATTGCATCCTTAACTTCACTTATCGTGAGAGTTGGCACATCATCCTCGCTCAGCATACCGATGAAGCCATTCCTCCTGCTATCTCGGTATTTCGCCTCTGCGCCATTCAAGTGTTCATCGTAGTGCTGCTTCCAATTTTCAATCACTTCACGTTCATCCGTCACGGTACCTTTATCTTTATCCCGACACATTTCGGTTTGTGGCACGAAACCTTTACGGGATGCGTTAAGCTTCTTGTAGAATTTACTCGCATCTTGAGAACGATACTGCTGCTCCATTTATTCGCACTCCAACTCCTCCAGGTGACGATTCTTATCCCAAAATAGACGGGTTTGCTGCATTTGCTTCTGTCTGAATCGTTCCATCGTGAGCACCAGCAGGTTTCTCGGATCATAGAACCTTCGGGAACCCCTTCTATCGGCATAGGTAGAATCTCTTTACCTGCTATCCTGATCAATAGCCGCTAGTGGACATTGCATTCAACGGTGAGTTTTCTAACATTGACAGAGGGTCTCATACATTTCGATGATCGGCAAACAACCACTGTGGACTAATACGTGTGTGTCAGTTCATACTAATGAAAATCTGTGTCGAAATAATGAGTCACACTTACAGGGTGTCTCACAATAGGTGTCACTAAAACGAAATGGAATCGCAGCAAAACACATCAACAAAATCATAGCATTTATTTTCGATTCGAAAGATACATGTTATAGAAATAATTTAATTCGAATTGCTAGCTCTTTTCTTTGATAACTTTGCGCAAACGCTTTGTAAACCCATCACAGCTGGCACGCACGATTTTCTGAGGAGTTTGGTCCCAACTATCAACCAACTGTTTCTTGAATCGATCTTAAGTAAGCCCTTTCGTAGGGCCTATTTGTGGAAGCATATAACTCCAAACAAAGTAGGCAAGTGGGTTCAGTTGCGGTGAAGAAGCAGGCCATTCTTCGATTGTGATGAAATCGGGTAAAGTTTCCGCGCACAACGCCTGTGTATTCTTTGCCTTATGAGCTGGAGCTGAGGCCTGTTGGAAACAATATGGTGTATTCCAATACAGCGTTGAAGCATGAGGAACCAGAGGGTTCTTCAAAACCTGCTAGATGTAATATTCAGTGTTGGTTTTTACGTTAGGTCCTATGAAAATAAAAGGAAATTTTCCTTTTCCTGAAACGGTGCCCCATACTATGATTTCGATACATTCTGATAGCGTTCTACAGCTAGTTTATCTTCTGGAATATTGGCAAGACTTTTGCCATACGCATGATCATTTTGTTGATTATGTCTGTCCTGACGGAGGAAGAGCTTTTCATGCGAAAATAAAATCTCGCAGTCACCGTGCCGAACCAAAAAATTTCCGCTCCTTTGGACCCTGGCTTGTTTTCGAAGCTCAGTCAACCCGCGAACCCGTTGTTTCTTGTACGGCTTGCATTCAAGATCATGTCTGAGAAGCTTGTTCATTGAAGCAGGGGACATTTGAAATTGTTTGCTCAATTTACGGCCACATACGGTCGGATTACGTCTCCCACATTTGATCTTTTTTTTCGTTCTGGCAGTACGTTTGGCACCTCCATTATGTTTAATATGGGCATTTCCAGTTTCCTTGAACCGTTTCAAGGTACGAAACACAAAACGTTTTCTCACTCCGAACTGCTTAAGGGTATTGTAAATGTAATTTCAAAACTTGCTTCCGTATGGCTTCCATGGTAGCTGATAAATAGAAACAAATGGAATCACTTATTTATCTTCAACGATAAGCTGTCAAAAGAATACACTCAAAACGGGTATAATCAATTCCGCTGTTAAAATTACCCAGCTGAAATAAACCAAGGCTGAAAAAAGGTGAAACCTATTGTGAGACACACTGTAGAAACGGATCGTTTGGGTTGGCTGTGGCGCTTATCGGAATTGGCCCATCATCGTCATCGTGGCATGGTGGCATGCGATCCGTTTCGTTTCGATCCAAATCGAAGCGATCCATGGTTGGCACATTAGCCTAATGTCAATTAAAACGGAAACTTTACAAAGGGCTTTTCAGAGCAAAGGTGATTAGCTGCGGCAGCAGCACTAATCATCCAATTAAAAGAGAAGATTTGAGCTAATAAAAATGAAAAAGTGCCACCAAATTATTAAGGCCTCGTGCCAACAAATAATGTGTGATCAGCGTGCAAACCAGGAATGAGCAATAAAAGATGAGAAAAGATCTTCGAGATAATCTAATTGTGACCGGTAAATCTATCAAACAAGACAACAGCTATTAGTATATGCGCAATTGAACATGGCAGTATATCCGCCAAATTACGTAACTTGAGCACCAAACCATTCGCAGATGTCTTGGATTCTGTTGGATTTTCCCATAAAAACGATAGAAATGAGCAATGGATAAATAAATATCCATTGCTCATTTTACTGTTTTACGGGAAAAGGTAACAAAAACCAAAAGACACTATGCGAATAGTTTAGTGCTCAAAATTGCATAATTTGGCGGAAATACTGCCATGTGTAACTTGCAGGCCTACTAATAGCTGTTGCTTTACTTGGACAGATTTACCGGTCGCAATTAGATTGTCCGATGATCTCTTCGCGTCTTTTATTGCTCATTCCGAAGTTCTTAATGTCGATCACACATTATTTGCTCGGTCCTAATGGCCTTACATTAATTTAGTTGCAGCTTGTGCACTTTATTGGATTGCCTCGTACACTTTCTGGAGAATTACTAAGTGCAGGTAAATATTTTAGTCATTAGCTGCTTTGGGTCCTTTTTGAAAAATTATTGATGCCGACAGTTTTGCAGATCAGGTGCTATCAAACATGATGTTTGATGGCGTTTATGTTTGCCACTTTTGGCTGATTTAGATTTTGCGGAATAGTCATTGAGCAGTTTATCAAGAATAGGAGGATTAAGCATTAGCTGACATACCTTTTAAAGTATCCGGTGTAGTAATTTATACTGTTGAAGCTATGAACATCTGAAAAGAAGGTCGAGTCATTAAGAAATTTGTGTTTCATTTGTATGGGAACTCCTTTCAGACGGGGAAGGAGTCTCGAACCATCACAAGAACCTTCTGCGGCCCCAAAAAATTCTGCATACAAATGTTCATAACAGTCGGGATAAAACTAATGTTTAGTTGAAATTTGTCTTTCATTTGTATGAGAGCCTCCCCTTCCAGAAAGAGGGGGTTGCTAACCACAGTAGCAACATTGCTTGCCTTCAGAAACCTCCACATGCCGAATTTGATTCCATTTGCTTGATAATTTCACGAGTTATGCTGAAACTTGTGTTTCATTTGTATGGGAGCCCCCCTTTTTAGAGGAAGGAGGGGTCTCAAACTAGAATAAAACCTTTCTTGCCTTAAAAAACATGCCCTTGCCATATGTGGTTCCATTTGCTTGATAAGTTCTCGCGTTATGCAGAAATTTGTTTATCTTCTGTATGGGATTCCCCCCTCCCCCCCTTGATAGAAGCGGGAGGGGTCTCATACTATCATTAGAACCTTCCCGGTCTCAAAATCTCCTGTATTCAAATTTTCACGCTGATAGATTCAGTAGTTTCCGAGTATCAGACAGGGTCAAACAGACAGGCAGAAATCCATGTTTATATACATATAGGAAAAAGGTACTCTAATGTGAGTCTATGGATCTAGGATTCGGGCTATGCTTAAATTCCGAAATAAATATTAGTTCACTGTTTTTACTCTGAAAATCAAAAATATTCAATAGTAATGTTCCACTTACAAATCAATATGAAGAAAAACTAAAGACAGGCAATTTTTAACGATAGGCCGAATTCTGGATCCTTAAATCCACATTAGAGCACTTCCTCTATATTAAGATTAGACGATCGAATTAATGCAGGTTCCGAGCAACAAAGGATCAAAATTAAGAAAGCGGTTCTCCAAACTACCCTCAACATTGTCAAAAGAATTTTCGGGGAATTTTTCTACAGTTTTCCTAACCAAATCCTTTCAGTTTCTTACATAACTTGTCTCCAGATGCTCCGGAATTGTGTATCCAGTCATCAATGATCGATTTCCAAAACTAATTTCCACTTATCCTAAGAACATGTTCAGAGGTCGCACTGAAACTTTTATTTGTGTACATTTGTGAACATCTAAAGGGCGATACGGTCAAAATTTGGTCAATATCAACTTGACGTATTTCTTTCAATTTTGCATTTAAAAAACCTGAACACCCCACATTTTGAAGGTGTGTGTATGTAGAATGTTGCTCCTATTTTGATTTTGGAATTCACTCTTCAGTTGTCAAAATGCCGTCCAAGCAAGAAGAGCAGCGTATCAAAATTTTGCTCGCGCATCGCGAAAATCCGAGCTACTCGCACGCAAAGTTGGCAAAATCGCTAAAAGTTGCCAAATCAACCGTTACAAATGTAATTAAAGTGTTTGGGGAACGTTTGTCGACAGCCAGGAAGTGTGGATCGAGGGGAAATCGAAAACCGGAAGCCGCTGAGACGACAAAGAGAGTTGCCGGTAGTTTCAAGCGAAACCCTAACCTATCTCTCCGAGATGCCGCAAATAAGCTGGGTGTATCGTCTACAACCGTGCATCGAGCCAAAAACGAGCCGGACTATCGACTTACAAGAAGGTAGTGACTCCAAATCGCGATGATAAACAAAATACGACGGCCAGCGCGTTCCCGGAGGCTGTACACGACGATGCTGACGAAGTTTGACTGCGTGGTAATGGACGACGAAACCTACGTCAAAGCCGACTACAAGCAGCTTCCGGGACAGGAGTTTTATACGGCAAAAGGAAGGGAAAGGTAGCAGATATTTTCAAGCACACGAAACTGTCAAAGTTCGCAAAGAAATATCTGGTTTGGCAAGCTCATCTGTACCTGTGGCTTGAAAAGCAGCATTTTCATAGCTTCCGGGACTGTCAACCAAGAAATTTACGTGAAAGAGTGTTTGAATAAACGTCTGCTGCCTTTCCTGAAGAAACACGGTTGTTCCGTACTGTTTTGGCCGGATTTGGCATCTTGCCATTACGGTAAAAAAGGCCATGGAGTGGTACGCCGCCAACAACGTGCAGGTGGTTCCCAAAGGACAAGAACCTCCCAACACGCCAGAGCTCCGCCCAATTGAGAAATACTGGGCTATTGTCAAGCGGAACCTAAAAAAGACCAAAAAAACTGCTAAGGACGAGCAGCAGTTCAAGGCAAACTGGCTTTCTGCGGCGAAGAAGGTGGACAAGGTGGCTGTACAAAATCTGATGGCAGGGGTCAAGCGTAAGGCCCGGCAATTCGGATTTGGAAAAGCGGAAGCCTAACTGAATATTTTTCCTGAATTTTATACTAATTGAACTTGAAAAAAAAATTTAATTTGATTTTTTAAATAAACGATTTCACCGATTTACACGCGTTTTCCCTTGACCAAATTTTGACCGTATCACCCTTTATCTATTTTGCCTCAAAACTTGTCTCCGGTTGTGCTGGCTCTTATCTAAACTATTGCTACTGGAAACATGTTTCCAGTTTCTTAAATTCTTGGAATTTTCATTTTGTTTCTCTCGGTATTTATTTTTCACTTCAAATTATCCTATATCCTTCCCAGAAATTGTAAACATAAGCTCCGTTCCTCAAAAAACTTGTTTCTAGATCTCACAGCAAACTTGTTCCTTTATTTCGTTCGTTTTCAGTTTCGCTAATATTATTTGTCCAATTTCTCCTAGAAATGTTCCCCTCCGAAGTAGGACGAATTGCCACGGGAATTTTTCCTAAGTGTTTCCCAAACTGTAGGCTGTCCCACGAAGTATAAGCACTGTTTGGATTGTGTAGGTTACGAAAGTGTGCTGCCAAGCCCACCATGCATCACCTAAAATTATATCAATGAGCTATAATATTTTTTTTAAATCGTTTATTTTTACAGGCTCAATCGAATCAACTTTACAGAGCCAAGTTTTCATATTTATATACATCAATTATCTTAAAACTAAAGATAGGGAGATGGAACCGAATACTCGCGGCCGTCTCGAAATTAATAGGAATTATTATTTAACGGATGGGAAAACACGCGGGAACTTGAAATATGGTTTACATAATACATTTATTTTAAATTCTAAATTGTCCAAAAACTTATAACTATAAAACTTTGCGGTTTGTTTTCACTTGAAAAGTTTTGAGAAAGAAATAAAAACACTCACACATAAGAACACAGATACAAACAAACTAATAGTAAAAATACATGTTAACTAACTACAATCAAAAGCTAATGTTAGTCAAGATCACATAAACGAGTTTCATAAATTCCAGATCACGCAGAGCCTAAATATCTCAAACTGGTACATTGCGTTGTCTACCTCGAGCCCGAAGGGAATCATAAAGCTCAGATCTGACTCCACGATGCTCAGCACATGACCAAATAAAGTGTTCTGCGTCCTGATAACCTTGTCTACATTCACAGAGATTGCTGTCGCTCAGCCCAACTCGGTATAAATGAGCGTTCAAAGAATAATGATTGGACGTGAGGCGAGACATCACGCGAATGAAGTCTCGGACCACATCCATCCATCCAAACCAATATTTCTTCGACACTTTATGGATGATAGAATATTGGCATCGCCACAAATCTCCTTTACTCCAATTATACTGCCAGCTGACAAGTGACTGTTGACGCAAAATAGGAAAAATAAATCATTAAAAGCGATTTGTCGATCATAAATATCGCCTTCCATAGCGCCCACCTTTGCAAGCGAGTCCGCTCTCTCGTTGCCCAGAATTGAACAATGAGAAGGGGCCCATACAAAGGTGATGATAAAATAACGCGAAGATAAAGCACTTAGAAGCTCCTGTATTGACATGAGATAATACGAGGAGTGCTTTACCGGCCTCGAGGAGCGTATAGCCTCTTTAGAATTGAGGCTATCTATGAAAATAAAATACTGGTCCGGTGTTAGTGATGCAACTATTTCTAGAGTAAAGTGTAGTGCCGCTAATTCAGCGACATATACGGAACAAGGACCTTGAAGTTTACGATTGGCGCTATGAATTTCATTAGATATACCAAAACCTGCTGACTCCTCTATCAATGATTCGTCAGTGAAGAACGATTTAGTGGAATCAATTTAGCCAAAATTTGCAGCAAATATGATCGAAGCAATCATTGAACGAAGATGTTCTGGGGTTCTACAAAGATCCTGCTTCATGGATAAATCAAAATAAACCGAATTGCCGAAGTTGAAGAAGCAAACACGATTGGGAATATTCGGCGGAGGGCTAACATTCTGTGTTATGTACAAATGGTACAAATTTATGAAGCGAGTTAGAGGGTTCAACTCAAGGAGCTTCTCAAAGTTTTCGATTACCTAGGGGTTCATGACTTAACACCTGGTGAGGAGTCGGAGAGACAATTCTGTAAACTGACCCGGGAGTTGCAACATGCCAGCCAGCACTTCAAGACTCATCGTATGAGTCTCGAGTCCATGCAACCTAACGCGATACGATGTTTAAAGATTTCTAGATCTCTAGAGCCCAAGAAGACAAATTGTATCCTACAGTTGATTTGCAGGTATCCTGTAAGGGTCCTTGCAGATCGGTAAAACATTTTTATTTTATTACAGTAAAACTAATTGCGGCTTAAACAATCCGTTCAATACATGTCTTCGTGCATTTATTTGTGTTCGATCTGTTTGAACTTAATGTTGTTAAACATCTCGAGGTCTGCACAACAATATTAAAAACTAATGAATGAATAAACAAATTTCAACGCGACAACTCAGAAGCCTTAAGATTGATTTGGCTTTCACTTGAACGAAGGGAACATTATCGCATCTTTTAAAATTAACTGTTTTTCTATGTTGTAGAACAAAGGAAATACAAAGGAAATGAAATGTATTAGATTGGAATTAAAATTTTGGATAATATCTTCCTAATTAATTTGTTGCTGTCAATTCTAACAGTTTAAAAGGAATGCTGACTAAATTTAAAAATCATGTGTTACAGAATTATTTCCTTGTTTTTTTTAAATCTGATGGTATAAGAGAGATGCGAAGCTAATTGCTTGAGTATGACAAACAACTATAACCCAATTAGGATTAGAATTAGGATTAGGATTAGGATTAGGACATTAATTAACACAAAAACGTTTATAGCGATACAAAATTTGAGTTGTTTCCATGATACAGTTAAATCATAATAACCCCTTAAAATTTTTAAAATCAACAATGTAAGTTGTACAATGTAGTGTGAGTTGTAATGGTTGATACCAATAGCTTGAACTGTTGAAAAATCAAAATTCGGCATTTGGAGCTATCTTAGGGATCATGTTATACAACTTCATGTTCTTAAAAACTTGAGCTATACTTGCAAATACATACAGAAAAGTGTATATTGAGCGACAAGTCATACTGTACGCTCAAAAGAAGTTTTGACAAATCTCCACAGAATCTCTTCCTCGAGACCAGGAAACCGTCACCTCTAGCTTGGTGTGAACAATTTAACCAGCCCCTAATTTTAACTAACCGTGTGTTGGGTTGAAATAAATCCTACACAACGATGGCATGACTAATAAAAACCCTCATCTCGCAATCAACTTGATATTTGATTTGCATTTTGAATTTTCCTCTTCTAGAAATGCGTAGCTATGAAGTGTAGAAAAAAATATGTAATTTATTTCTTACAAAACCAGTTAGTTGCCGGTGTTGTTTGCTGAATTCCGACGGTCGGAGACGTTCTCGACGAGTCGCATCTCCCGCGTTATTGACAATGAACTTGGCGGTCAGTTTTTCCCCCCGTTCTCCTCCAGTATGCGAGCAAATACCTATAAGTTTGAATATGACAAGCTGTTGGAAATTTCGCGATTTCAGACCGCCCCAACGCAAACCATCGGCGGTCAATGAATCTTGTTTCAGCTTGTAGTAGACGGTTGATGCGTGCACCCGTGGCTAAGTAGCATGCGTAGAGTTTGTGTGTGTGTTTGCAGCGGAAGAGGGGCGAAAATACAACAAAGGGTTCGTCGCTAATGGATTTAGCATTTAAATTACCCGTTTTGTGCGGCAATGACATGCCTGCGGGTGATATGATAATTATACGTACTGAATGTACATTTTCAATTTCAAGTGGACGTGTTACGCAAAATGTTTGAAAAGATGTCGTCTTTCGTTACGACGAATGATGATTTGGGGATTCACTGAAGGTTAAGAGAGATTGATTTTCAGGAAACTACCGAAAAGGTCTTTGGTTGATTTGCTTTTCCAGATGACTGATGACATGTTTTCAATTTCAACAACCCTGATCACGAGTTGCTGTCAGTTAACAGCATTACAGCTGCAGCCAACTGATTGCTTGAAGAGATAGGGTTTTGAGGACGCACTCATCTGGAATATTTATGAGAACAGGCATAGTATGAAACAAGATTGACGGGAACCTTCTTTCCTCTTGTTGCAGACATTTTTTGGGACTTTTCATCAGTTATGTTAGATGTTTTTATTTTTTGATTCTATGATGCCAAGCATATCAAAGACAAGCGCTTCAATCTCGTTTATGTATAGGCTATCTGGACAGTTCAGAAATCGTAGCATTTCATCTTCAATGTCATTTTTTCAACACTTAAATCATTTTTGACAGTTGTTACAAATGTATGTTAAACTTTACACGATGTTTACTGCATGATAATCTAAACAAGTCAACTTCAAAAACTGTTCGGAATTATGGAGAAAGTATCTGCATAGGGATGCAGCATGGTAAATCATTTGAAAGAATGCAGTGCAGCAGTTTTTATTACCTCACTTAGGATTGGTATAACTGAATAATTCATACCGATAGGTCAGAGGATGATCTTTAGGCTGTAGGCACTCGTTAAAATAATAATGTGTTATTGTAAATGCTCATGGATATCATTTATACTACCGTAATTCTCAAGTCAGGTTCACCTGTAAAATGAAGGTATTGAGAAAATTAGAAGTGTGTTTCGACGTCGTTTTCAATGCACAAATTCAACCATTTCTTATTAATTGGACGATGAAATTGACCTCAAAAATAGAGTAAGAAAAATTCCTCGTTTGTTTTCATTTTCATGTCTGTTAAGTACATTTGAGTCCAGATTATCAATTGAAAGTTTTTGGTTAATCATACATATGTGACCGTTGACAGTGACGCAAGCTCATGTTAAATTTTACGTGCTGATAATAGCATGGTACCGTACTGCATCAATATCCAAATAGTCTGTAAATCCTCACATTTAGTTTTTAATTAATTAGTAAGGTTTGTATCCGCAATAATCTGGACATATTCAAAACAATGTAAATTTTGAAATGTTTCTCTGAAACAAAACTTGGTGTCTGTTGTTAAAAAGACTATAATCGGGTTTAACATTTCATAAGTAGTGCTCATCTGGCGACGAAAAAAACTCAAATCATCAAACGAAATTTCGTTAACCATCGAGGACCTTGACGCCATGAATGGATTCTGGATAGGCAAGGGGAAAGATGTCCTCTTGACTGGCAAAAAAATGTGCGCCTGACCGTGCGCCTGAACTATTTATGGGTTGGAATAGTTCTAGCGATTGTTTGTTTCTTGGGTAGCGTGCTAAAACACCTGCTTGTTTGATCGGGTTTGCCTTTCAAATTGCCTCCCGCTCAATGTTCTACTAATGTTATTCAATTTTCACAGCCTGCCGTACACTAACGAAACTATCAACACTCAAATCTTAGTTCTAGCAAAAATTCGAAGGTCTGCACAGCATGAGCGTTCCAGACTACCTGTGGAGGATTCTGCGGAGCTACTTTGAGAGCCGAATCCTGGTCTGCAAAATAAACGAAGGACAAAAGCGTATGGAAATCACAGCGGGAGTCCCGCAATTCTTTATCCTAGTCCCAACACTGTGGAACGCAATGTACAATGCAGTGCTGATGCTGAAGCTACCCGTTGGTGTGGAGATAGTTGGCTTTGCCGACGACATAGTCCTAACGGCTACTGGAGACATGGCAGAGGAGGGCGAAATGCTAGCTACTGAAGCGATACAAATAGTAGAAGACTGGATGCGTGGAGTCAAACTTCAGATCGCCCATCATAAGGCGGAATTGGTGAGGTGTGGTGTAGTTTGCCACGCGATGCACATTGGAAACGTTAAGTTCCTCCTTAACGGATGAAGGAACCTAACGGCTGAACGAACTTTTGAGGGTGCGCAATACGTCGCATTGGGTCAATGACGAGTAAGACCCCAATTACGGAAACTGGCTGATTTACGGAATCGTTGCATTGTACCACGATTTCGAGCTGGCACCTATGTCGTCTCCCTAGTATCTCGGGTGACACTTACAGGAAATGGCGAGATTTCATGCGGATGTGTCTCCGCCCACTGAAACCCTGGCAGGCCTTCAGTAAATTCCATCTCCACGGACCGGCTTTGCTAGCCGGGCGGGAGTAATCTCAGATGCCCATCCTGACCTACGCCGATCAGGCTTTGAACGCGGTGTCCCCATGAAGGCCCACGTCAACCCCTAGCATGGCCTCCCTGCTCGCCTCCAAGTGAGCATAGAACAACCATGGAATCACTGTGGCGACTACTTTACGTGGTTATGGATAGCGGCTGAAGGGGACCCAACAGAATGGAGCAGCAAGCTCCCAATGAAACGACACAGAGAGAGGGATGCCGAACTCGTTCGCTAAAAAAGGCTAATAAGATCGCTGGCAATAAGGTAGGATCTGGCGGCGCATCCGATACGCGCGGGAGCGTGACAGCCTCGGAAGCAGAGGTCTCCAGTATAACTGGAGAGGCCAGTGGATGGGCCTGGGCTTATGCGGGCCATAGAGAGGAAGCACGATACGCTTCCTAAAGTGCTGGAAGTCGCTGAACAGCTAAATGCGATAATCGACTTTACGTTGAATCGCAACAACATCAGCAAGGCTCAACCATAGCTTGACGCAGCTTCGTAGGTTC
>JASCZW010019341.1:0-13933 GCA_034211315.2 Aedes japonicus
ATATATAACATAACAATTAATGTACATTCAAAATAGTTATTTCTCAAAAGTTCTTGATCGATTTAAGAACAGGAGAGGAACAAAATGAAGTTGTTGACATGACTCACTCAAGTGCCCATAGGGGTATTGAAGAAAACCTACTGGTTATCGAACAAAAATATTTCTTTCCAAAAATGAAGAAAGCAGTTCGTGCATATGTCATTCTTTGTGTTATACACATAACATTCTTTGTGTTACAAAATGAGTCTGGCGAAAACTCCTATTCCAGATAAACCACTAGACATAATTCATGTCGACATTTTTATATGTATGCCAAACTACTTCCTGTCTACCGTAGACAAATTGTCAAAATTCGGTATTTTAATTCCAATCAAATCTCGATCTATTCCCGACGTGCGTTCTGGTTTAGTAAAGCTTTTCTCAACTTATAGAAAACCTAAACTGATGGTTAGTGATAACGAACCAGCTCTAAGGTCTATTGAAGTACGTGGAATGTTGCAAGACCTACCCAAGAAACCACGAGGCTGTAATAGCGTGCATATATAGGGCATATGTATTACGTTTAGTGCATCATTGAAGTTGAATTAAAGCTGAAAAGGGCCCCACTAAGATCGAACTAATGCTATATCTTTTGTAATGCCATAAGACACTGCTAAAGTAGCATTATTGCATTGGTAATGCATCACTACATTTTCAAGGTTATCTAACGCTTTACTACCTGACAACTGTTGAATTGATGCGATCCCGCATCACCGATGTTGATTTTGGGTTGAATAAGTGCAATAATATAAGCCTTGTGGTTACTTGGGTACGAGTCGAAACATATTATACACCATCGAACAAAAGCGAAGTGAACGGGATCGTTGAACGCTTCCATTCAACAATGGCAGAGATGTTTCGATGTTGTAGATCAAAACACGAAGATCTGAGTAAAAAAGAGCTGTTTAGAATTTGCGTTGCTTTGTACAACGATACTATCCACTCAACAACAAAATTAAGGCCCAAAGAAATTTTCTATGGGATAAAAGAGGGAGAAATTAGATCAATGGATATTGAAGAAATTTTAAGAACAAGGAATAAAATCTATGGTGAAGCCATTGTTTCCCTTTCAAAAACACAAAAGCAGGTTCTTCGATATCACAACAAAGACACGGAACCGGATCCACCCATGGAAACAGATGATTCCGTACACTAATAAAATTGTAAACTTAAAATTTATTTGATAAGAGCACATACTTTTTATACTATATTCCACATTTTATTGATATTCACATAGACATAAAAATTATAATGCTACCTTTACCTTTTATGAGGTTCCCCATAACACGTAAAGGGTGATACGGTCAAAATTTGGTCAAGGGAAAACGCGTGTAAATCGGTGAAATCGTTTATTAAAAAAATCAAATTAAATTTGATGTAGAAGGAGATGTTCGCTCATCACCATGAGGCACCAAGAGTGAACAACAATGTTTATGGCTAGAATGAAAGATGTGAAGAGAAAGTGTTGAAAGGTCCGTCAGAGTGCGGCAGGTAGGAAAATTAACAGATGTTTTTTTGAAAATTGAGCGAAAGGGCATGTATCCAATGGTACTCGAACCATGGACGTCAATCTTTGCCTAACATCCCACTGCGGGGTAGGTTGTAGCGACGGAACAAGTCCGCCACTTCAACAGGCAAAAATTGACGCATGGAAAGACGCTCATGTACCACTGTGGCTTGTATAGTTTATTTTTAGCGATCTATTGTGTGCACTCTGTTTACTGATGCGCACATGGGAGAGGAACTCTCTCCTTTTTTGGGTTTGTTTTGATTGTTCGCATCGACTGACGATCACTACAGTTTTTTCGTCGTCTCCAACGTAGAGATCTCGGAGAAGAAACATCGTGAAGCGATGCGATACTGGTCCCCACCAGTATAATTAATGGTTACCACCATTTATGGGTTTACATACATTAATTGTTATGTTATGTATTCTCCGTGCGAGGAGTAACGATTATGATGTAGAAGGAGATGTTCGCTCATCACCATGGAAGCACCAAGATGAACAACAATGTTTTTGGCTAGAATGAAAGATGTGAAGAGAAAGTGTTGAAAGGTCCGTCAGAGTGCGGCAGGTAGGAAAATTAACAGATGTTTTGAAAATTGAGCGAAAGGGCATGTATCCAATGGTACTCGAACCATGGACGTCAATCTTTGCCTAACATCCCACTGCGGGGTAGGTTGTAGCGACGGAACAAGTCCGCCACTTCAACATCATAATCACCATGAGGCACCAAGAGTGAACAACAATGTTTTTGGCTAGAATGAAAGATGTGAAGAGAAAGTGTTGAAAGGTCCGTCAGAGTGCGGCAGGTAGGAAAATTAACAGATGATTTTGAAAATTGAGCGAAAGGGCATGTATCCAATGGTACTCGAACCATGGACGTCAATCTTTGCCTAACATCCCACTGCGGGGTAGGTTGTAGCGACGGAACAAGTCCGCCACTTTAACAGGCAAAAATTGACGCATAGAAAGACGCTCATGTACCACTGTGGCTTGTATAGTTTATTCTTAGCGATCTATTGTGTGCACTCTGTTTACTGATGCGCACATGGGAGAGGAACTCTCCTTTTTTGGGTTTGTTTTGATTCGCATCGACTGACGATCACTACAGTTTTTTCTCGTCGTCTCCAACGTAGAGACTTCGGAGAGAAACATCGTGAAGCGATGCGATACTGGTCCCCACCAGTATAATTAATGGTTACCACCATTTATGGATTTACATACATTGATTGTTATGTTATGTATTCTCCGTGCGAGGAGTAACGATTATGATGTAGAAGGAGATGTTCGCTCATCACCATGAGGCACCAAGAGTGAACAACAATGTTTTTGGCTAGAATGAAAGATGTGAAGAGAAAGTGTTGAAAGGTCCGTCAGAGTGCGGCAGGTAGGAAAATTAACAGATGTTTTTTGAAAATTGAGCGAAAGGGCATGTATCCAATGGTACTCGAACCATGGACGTCAATCTTTGCCTAACATCCCACTGCGGGGTAGGTTGTAGCGACGGAACAAGTGCGCCACTTCAACAGGCAAAAATTGACGCATGGAAAGACGCTCATGTACCACTGTGGCTTGTATAGTTTATTCTTAGCGATCTATTGTGTGCACTCTGTTTACTGATGCGCACATGGGAGAGGAACTCTCTCCTTTTTTGGGTTGATGATGATGATGGTCTCGCCACTTACCCCTACAAAGGTTTGAGCCAGACGATTTATCTATTAGATAATTTATTTAAAGCAATTCAACCAGTTATGCAAAAAAAAACGAACTGATTTCATCTACAGATGTAAACTTCTTCCAAAACTGTTCATTTGCTTTACAGCGATATAATTGTGAAAAGCTATTGATGTCAACCACAAATGTTCGCAAGTATTCCCAGCGATCAGGAAATCCTATTACAATTCAAATCACAGAATCCCGTTTAAGGACATTATCAAAAGACAAGCCAATATCCGATCCTACCCGCTACAGAGCCAATGCAGTTCCAACACTAATAGAGCCACCAGCTTAGTTTTGGGCTGACCAAGGATATCCCCAACCAGGGAAATCAAGAAAATTTCCAAACCGAAAAAAATCCTGGACCGGCCCTTGTCAAACTTTTACGTTCAACCACGACAGAATTAGCAAGGAATTCCCCGACAATCAGCCAGACAACCCACTACTATTTCATGGTATCTTCTCAAGCATAAGAGGTCAATTTTTTCATGAATTCAAAAGAAGTCCTTTATACCTGTATACCGCGCGCGAGGCTCAAACAATTGTAGACTACTTTCTTTATTTTTTTTAACTACAACAACATGAAACAAATTTGCATCATCATCACCGTGACGAACAAAATAGTTTGTAGTGTTGATAAAAGTGAGAAAAAAAAAGTATGCAAAAAGAAAATAGCCAACTCATTATAATCCGTTTGTAAAAAACTTCGTCAAAATACAATCTTCATTTAAAAAAACAAAAAAAAACGGTACAAGAAATAGTCCATACAAAATAATCCGTTTTATATCAGTAAAAAATCGTCAGTTACAATCTTCATAAATGATTTAAAAAATTTGCTTACTGTTTAGCAAACAGTTTTAACGTGTGAAATACATAGTCTTTTAAATTCTGAAAGTGTTGGCGCACGTTTAATGTGTCTTGGCATCGAATTGAAAACATTTATTCCTTTAAAATATAATGAGTTTTGTGCTTCACATGTCAAAAAATTCGGTGTTCTTATTTCATCCGCGTTTCTAGTATTGTATCTATGAATATCACTTCCTCTTTCAATTCGATCACACAAATATCGAGGCAGCAAACCATTAACTACTTTAAAAATGAACACCATAGTCAAATATACAATTCTCTGCTTCACCGATAACCATTGCAACGCGTCTAACATTAAAGTCGAGGAAGTGAATCTGTTACATCTCAAAATCAAACGCATTATTTTATTCTGCAAACGCTGTAGCCTCCGTATTTGTGTTTGATTGGCCAAGAATAAAATGGAAGGGCAAAAGTCCAAATGAGGAGAGATGATTGATTTGTATAGCTGTATTTTACTGCAAGTAGTTAAATCGGTTTTCAATCGGCACAGAATTCCATACTTCTTGGCAATTTTCTTGATGACATTGTCATTGTGAGCGTTGAACTTTAGCTTGTCATCAATAATCACGCCAAGATATTAAATCTCCCGGACGCGATCAATTGCCTCATCATCAATCGTAACTGAGATACCCTCATTTACTCGATTCTGCGATATTACCATAAATTTAGTTTTGCTTATATTCAATTTCAATTGCTTACATTTCAACCATCTACTTAGAAAACGCAAATCTTCGTTCAAATTGGTAACGACTTCATTTTAATCTTTAGCTGCAATGAACAACACAGTGTCATCTGCAAACAGATTAATGTCACAAAATCGTAAAACACGTCGCATGTCATTAATATACATAATAAACAAAAGGGCCCTAATACACTTCCCTGGGGCACTCCAAGTCATTCCCCACGGGACTAGAAACAGAATCATTAAAAACAGTCCGTTGAGTTCTGTCAGACAAATAGCTCTCAAACCATCTGTATGCAGTACTCGAAATTCCAAAGCGCTTTATTGTTTTCAACAACAAGGGCCTAGAAATTGTTTCAAAAGCGCGTTTCAGATCCAAAAAAACAGCAACAATCGTATCTCTACTCTCTAAGTTATTTTTCCATTTTGCTAATACTAAATTCAACGCGGTTTCACAAGAATGGCCTTCCCGGTAGCCAGATTGTTCCGGTATCAACAAAGAGTTACTATTTAAATATTCCAGCAACTGGCCTTTCACAACAAGTTCTAAAATTTTCTCTAATGTGTACAGCATGTTGATAGGACGAAACTCTTCGACTTTAATCGTTCCAGTAACCTTTTGAATCGGAACAACCAACGATTCTTTCCACACTTCAGGCACGTGCCCAGTTTGTAATGATTCATTAATAAGGTCCAGTAAAGTGTGACCAATAACATGAAAGCAATCTTGAATAACTCTAGCATTAACATTATCTACTCCAGCCGATTTTCCTAATGAAAAGCAAATATTTCTAAGTTCATCTATTGTGATCGGGTGAAAACCTTCAAATCTGCAATTACTATTAACTGGCTGGTTTAATTCATCAGGTTCATCAACTAATTCAATAGATTGATTGATCAATGAAACACTATTGACGAAATAATCATTAAACTTAGACGCAATTGCTTGTTCAGACTGTTCTATTGTGCCGTCAAAAGTTATGGATCGCGGTTTGCAATTGATAGGTTTTAATAAAGTTTTCAAAATTTTCCATAACTCTTTGCTATTGTTTTGATGCTGATCAATTTTCCTCTGTATATATTCACAACGCGTTTTTCTAATGCATTGTGAATATTTATTCCGCGCGATTGTGTACTTATTCCAATGATTCTCACTATTAGATCTACAAAATTTTATGTACCATTTGTCCCTTTTGCGTTTAAGACGCAAAGGTCTAAATTGTACCAGCTGTTCGAGTTCTTCAAAGAAACAAATTTTTGTTCAACTAGTTGATTTGTACACGTTTTCAAAGTGTTTGTAAGAACAGCTGCAGACTCATCTAAATTATCGGTCGCGATTGGAAAATCCACGCTTCTTTCAACAAGGTTAGAAACAGCCTGTTTTGAATATTTCATCCAGCACATCAATTTTACAAAAACTTCGCTATTATTTAAGTTATTCTCAATAACGTTAATCACTACTGTCTCATGATCGGTTATTTTCAAATCAGTGTCGACAACTGAACAAACAGAATCAAGATTAGAATAAACATGATCAATTAAAGTTCTACTGTGCCTGGAAATTCGCGTATATTCATCAACAGTTTGTCTTAAATTGAAAAAATTAGCTAAATGCTTCAAATGGTTTGAACTATTATTATCACGCCAATTGATATTAAAATCACCAGTCAATACATTTAATTTACTCGAATCAAGAAATACCTCAAGCCAGTCCTCTAAAATTTCAATGAAACGCTGGTCACTAGAACTGGGTGAATGATACAAAACACCATAATTACCCATCATCATGCCACGTACAACTGTTATGTCCAAGAACCAGTTACCATCAACCATTTCGTTGTGGCGAAGATTGAATTGAACTGATTCTTTGACATAAATAGCAACACCGCCAGTATGTCTAGAATGTGATAAACAAGCAGCAACATTTTATCCCGGAATGCAATATTGATCAAAGGCTTCAATTTCAACAATGTGAGTTTCTGCTAACAAAACCAAAAGTGGACGTTTTTCTTCAACAATCTGACGTAATGCTACGTAGTTTGTTGACAACCCCGCAATATTAAAATACAAAAAATCAAATTGATTACCATTCTTCCTGGAACGTGGTTGCTATTTATTGAAACGCAAGCTGCTTTTCTTTTGATCAAAAATTCTCTTATATACCAAACATTGAGAGCTAAATGCGGCATGGTTGACGTCCAAGTTCATTTTACGTTCTCTATTCATTTTCAAACAATTAACGCATTTCAAAACAGTAGACGTGCACTCCGATGTCTTGTGTTTTTGGCTACACGTACATTCTTACTACTTTTACATCTTTTATTTCGATGCCTTCATTTTGACTTTTCAAATAGTCAATGAAAACATCGGAGGATAATTGACGGCTCATGCCCACTACTTTCAATCTTGGCACCGACGTGGGAACAACAGCACTATAATTTTCACCCAGATTGCTTTCAATACCATTTTTCACATTCGATACATTAGCACCGATGGCACATTCAACAATAATGGCACCATCTTTTCCATTCCTAAAATTGCTAATCTTGTGTGTTTTTGGATCTAAATTTGTTTTCAAAAAATTACGAGTTTCATCGCAAGCTTGTTTGGACTCTTTTGGTTTGATCAGAATAACCGGACGAGCCTTACGATTGCTTGGATTTTGTTTACTTTTTTTTATTGACATTTTCCTTACTGCGTTTGACGACATCCGCAAAAGTTGCGTTGTCTTGAAATACATCATCGTTATCACTAATTTGTATCCTACGTTTTTTGCCAGTTTGCATCGAATCGGATTCAGAGTGAACCGTCGCAGACCGCGCGCGGGCATCATTCATCACAGCTACATTTTTCTGCGCATTAATTTGAAAAAGTGAACTTGTCATTGCATTGAATTTCTCACATATTAATTTTTCAAGAGACCCACATACATTTTGTCTCAATTGTTCCATCCCGTTTTTCAACGCGTCGTCTATTTGAGCAGAAATTTGATCTCGCATGCCAGTGATCGAGTTCGAGAGTGTTTTCATCCCTTCCTCTATCCTCTTGGCGTCCGAGATCGCATCTTCCTGCCCACCACAAAATGGGTCTGATAGACAATCCATACATTTGAAACCAAGATTTGCGTTCTCGGTCACAAGTTTCGCCGTACCCTTTGTAAGTGGTGTGCACTTGTAATAAAATACACACGCACACTTTCCTACACAGGTTAACGGGAGATCAGCCGCAACCATTCCCTCATTGCATGACGAACAACAAGCCATTGTCAAGCAATACACATTATCCGCCGTCGACGCTACCAAACAGCCAAACAGCCAACGACCTTACCGAAAGTAAAAAACAAGGCAAAAAAAATATCACAGAGATGGTCTCCCGGGCGCCGGGTGAACGACCAAGGTAATTAAAAATTTATGAGGAACAAGCTGCTATAGCAACTGTCCTTTTACTTAGCCTGATTATGGAAACACTATGAATGCGCGTTAGAATATTTCTTTCGCGAATCACGACACTTTTCACACGTTAAATTATTATTTTTTATGCGCGAACCAAACACAAAACTACTCTGTTCACCATTAGTCACTAAACTCGGATCAAAAAATTGAGCGAAAAAAGGTTTGTTTTGATTCGCATCGACTGACGATCACTACAGTTTTTTCTCGTCGTCTCCAACGTAGAGACCTCGGAGAGAAACATCGTGAAGCGATGCGATACTGGTCCCCACCAGTATAATTAATGGTTACCACCATTTATGGGTTTACATACATTAATTGTTATGTTATGTATTCTCCGTGCGAGGAGTAACGATTATGATGTAGAAGGAGATGTTCGCTCATCACCATGAGGCACCAAGAGTGAACAACAATGCTTTTGGCTAGAATGAAAGATGTGAAGAGATAGTGTTGAAAGGTCCGTCAGAGTACGGCAGGTAGGAAAATTAACAGATGTTTTTTGAAAATTGAGCGAAAGGGCATGTATCCAATGGTACTCGAACCATGGACGTCAATCTTTGCCTAACATCCCACTGCGGGGTAGGTTGTAGCGACGGAACAAGTCCGCCACTTCAACAGGCAAAAATTGACGCATAGAAAGACGCTCATGTACCACTGTGGCTTGTATAGTTTATTCTTAGCGATCTATTGTGTGCACTCTGTTTACTGATGCGCACATGGGAGAGGAACTCTCTCCTTTTTTGGGTTTGTTTTGATTCGCATCGACTGACGATCACTACAGTTTTTTCTCGTCGTCTCCAACGTAGAGACTTCGGAGAGAAACATCGTGAAGCGATGCGATACTGGTCCCCACCAGTATAATTAATGGTTACCACCATTTAGGGGTTTACATACATTAATTGTTATGTTATGTATTCTCCGTGCGAGGAGTAACGATTATGATGTAGAAGGAGATGTTCGCTCATCACCATGAGGCACCAAGAGTGAACAACAATGTTTTTGGCTAGAATGAAAGATGTGAAGAGAAAGTGTTGAAAGGTCTTCTTGCCAGGGGAATACAAATATGTTAAATTTGAAACCATTGCTAAGGAAAACAAAATTATATCAACATCTCTCAATATTGCCATTGTCAGTAAAGTACTAGCGTACGCAACAGAAAATCCATGTATAATTATAAATTAGAACCCCACACATAAATTTTATTAGAATCCGACACATAAACGTTATAGTGCACTGAAATAAAAAATATAAACCTCACACTTAAATGTTCGAACTCATCGACTCGAGTCGAGTTATTAGTACGAGACACTGAAGAAGTCTGCACATTGTAGACGAAATACGCGTATCTGTCGAAGATAAGCAAAGGTAGTTGGAATTAAATGGAGATTACTAATTTTTCTTCTAATTTATAGTTACAAGTATTCCACTAAACAGCTCAAACCCTCTAGGATTCATGTATAATTATTGAACAAAACAGAGTTTGTAAAAGACAGGTGCTTATCAACATAACAGGCGATGGTTGTATACACACGCAAAAAAATACGTAGTTATTCCAATTCAAACTAGGAATCAATTCAATCAAAATTTTGGTTTAAATATGGACCAATAAAACTGACGAACTAATTCAACAAAACCTTTGAGTTGAAATAAAACTTCATGCTTTATAGAATTGAACATCATGTTTTATTGCTCAAAACAAAATGTTTTCTTAAACCAACTAAACGCATTAGTTGAAATAATAAACACCGATGAACTAATACAACAAAACCATTGAATTGAAATAAAATCTCATGCTTTATAGAATTAAACTGAGGGTTTTGTTGTTTGAAACAAAATATTTTTTTTAAGCAACTAAGCGCATTTCTTGAATTAATAAACATTGATGAATTAATACAACAAAACCATTGAATTGAAATAATAATTCATGATTTATTGAAATAAATGAAGTGTTTATTTGTTCAAATTATTTATGTATTCTCACATTTTGGCAGGACATCGTCCCACTATGGTCAAGTAAAAATCTCCGCGGCACGAAGTTGACGAGACAAGACGCTGATTAGACATGTGGTTCTCTACGGCCATGATATAAGGACTATGCTCGCGGCAGACCGCAGTCCGATTTTTCTCATGATTTGCTCCTTAAACGTAACGTCGATGTCGAATCGCCTGTGTTGTGCACTGTAGAGTCTGATTTTGGATCAACTGCAGTTATCTGCAACGACAATAACTTCTTGAGAATCTTGATATATATCAACAAATTATAATATATTATGTTTATACTTACATTAGAAAAACTACCGGAGGCAAAGACAGATGCAGCTACTTGTCAGCATTGTGAAACTTTTGTACAGTAACAATAAGCATGCTCGGCAGGCTGACAATATGTAAAAATAATTTATAAAAACAGTAAATTATCCGTTTAAGTTAAAAAATAAATGTGATTGTTATAAATCAAATATTATTTAAACGAATATAATACAGCGGTGATTACTTTAAATAATTCAACTGGTTTGATAAGAATGATAGTTTGAATTGATTTAGAACTTTTTCATGAATTGAAACAAATATAAACCTTGTATTGTAAAGTAGCAAAGCATTTTGTTGGTTCAAAACAGAGTGATTTCTTAGCGTAAAAAATAATTTTTTTAAACAATAAATTAAACATTTGCGTGAAACAATAAATGTGGTTGTTATAAATCAAATATTATTTAAATTAATATCACACAGCAGTGATTACTTTAAAAGAAAATATTGGATTGATTTGAATGGAATTTAGAATTGATTGGAACTTTTTTATGAATTGAAACAAACAGAAAGCTTGCTTTAATACCAACAAAATATTTTGTTGATTCAAAGCAGAGCGATTTCTTAGGGTGACAAAATACTTTGTTCAAGCAATTAATTAATCATTTGAGTTGAAAAATAAATGTGATTGTTCTGAATCACACAGCAGTGATTACTTTGAATAATTTTATTGGTTTAATTTGAATGAAATTTTGAATTGATTTTGAACTGTTTTATGAATTGAAACAAATAGAAACTTCGGTTTGACATACCAACAAAATATTTTGTTGATTCAAAGCAGAGTGATTTCTTTGCGTGCACAACGCACTTCATGAAGACGACGCATCCATCCCTTATACAAAACAACGAGACACCATGGACATAAGACTAGTGAACAGCCATACACTAGTACTAAGGAATGCTATTCAACCGGTGCTTTTGAGCTCTAACTGCAATATAAAATCTCGAATTATAACAGGAACCCTAATTGCTCCATCGTCACAAACAGAGTCAAATACGAAGACGAACAAACAACGCAGGATCACGAGGTTATAGCCCTTCCAACAATAGGAATAGAATCCAAAGCAACAACAATCTTCAATAAACCAGATCTAGAACAGATCGATTCACTTCACGTCGAAAATCGGAGACACATCGAAAAATTGCAAAAGGATCACATCATACTACAATACACAACAACAGGACTCCTCACTGTATTCGCTATTACGATTATAGGACTGATAATCTGGAGCATGCGAAGGAACATCAACTCTCCGGAAAAGGTAAAACTTCAGGATAATACCAAAGACATGCCATCTTCCCTCTCCACAGATCAAAGCCACGAAAACCTCGGTCTGCAGAGTGAAACCTCATCCTAACCCGCATATACAGAAACACGATTAGACAACAAACAACACTCAATCTTCCGATTCTGACGTGCAGTTTGAGTTCATCATTCATGAGTCATTTCATATAATTGAAAATCGTTACGGAACCATGGATCCAAGCGAGACGTTTCGTCAACAACAAAACCCTAACGTCTTCTTCAAGATTCGAGACGAATCTTCCATAGGAGGAGAGCAGTTATCAAATGATCCCTGAGCCATACCTAACGACAACCACTTAGCACCCGAACCTCAGTTACAAGTTCATCGACATTGTCAACTCAGCATACCATAAAGCCATAGTCCAATCAGCCATGGTAACAATCGACCGCTTTATCAACAAAACACCACATCATCAAGTATCGTTCAACGACTTGATTATTGCAACATCAACACCACTGGTTGGAGAGCAACGACATCGTCGAACCATTGCCATCGTTCGACACGCATTCTAGAGGATCAGCACTTTGCGTGGGCCGAAGTCCACCCATCTATCGGCCCATCGACGTCGAACCGGGATGTCAGCAGAAAACACCACAACCACGCGCTTCGTTAGGGAACTCAGCTTAGGTTTAATATTGGAAATAAAGATAAGTCTTAATTTGTCAGTTAGTTCGATCGGTTAATCTTTTTAAAAACGTATCCGCGATCCATCATCCTTTAATTGGCGCAGTCGTACGGAGCCGATTTCACTCCCAAGTTCAAAAAAGTGAGAGTGCAACGGAAGATCCCCCCGAAAAGGGATGAAGTGAACTATAAGTGGTGAAAAACCAAAGAAAAGGAAAAATTGTTAGCCAACCAAATGCGGTAATTTGGAGAAAAATACAACTCCTTTATTCGAGTTTAACTTTCGATGATAATTGAAAACCTAACGAAGATTTTTGTGACAAAAGATCTGAAGATTCTATGAAGCAAAGAAACACACACTCGCGAGTGATTCAAATCGAAAGCCAAATAATTGATTCGGAATTGTAAGACTTGCAGATTAAATGGAATTGAAAATTTCTGTAGTGCTTTGAAACCCGAACAAATTGAATAGATGTGTGTGATAGCAGGTTGAAGAAACTGCAAGTCTAAAGACCCAACGAATAACAACCAAGAATAACGGTGTAAATTTATCAAATTTCCGAGGCGAAACGGAACACAGCGACATCTGGAAAATCATCACCACCGTAGCGGGTCCACATCGAGTGCATTCTCCACGGCATCAGAGTAGAAATGCTGTTAATACTACTGTAAGTGATTTTAAAATTCTTTTCTATACTGTTCTATTGCGCTCGTGGAGCAACACAAATCATTACAAACATTTTTCTGTCATTCGTCAGTGTAGTGTAAAACTCGCGCAATGCGTGAAACCAACATTCACAGCGGATTGCTATATTTGAACCAGAAAATGTTCAAAACTGCTATGTAAATAAGCAATTATCTTAGTTAGTAAGCAAGCCAGCCATATGACAGAGTGCATATCTGAACAAGTATTTGGTGCAGAAAAAAATAAAATTCTTGACTGACCATCCACCGGCACAGTGCGAATTTCGTACCGAGTAGGAGACTGAGAGCGTAGCAGAGTGAATATCTGTTGAGCACGTAATCAGTACAGCAAGAATATCTGCATTTAGAATAAGAAAGTCTTTCGGAGAAACTAAGCCCCGCGTCTTTCTACGCGCATATCTAATCACATAGCAGAGTGAGTATCTGTTGCATGAGTGTGATTGGAGCAGTGCAAGTGCAATTGCTCCCCGAAAGCAAACCGACTGTACAGCAGAGAATATCTGTCGTGAGTGCAGTCGGAGCAGAGAGAATATCTGCATTTAGAATAAGAAAGCCTTTCGGAGAAACTAATCCCCGCGTCTTACTACGCGTGTATCTAATCACATAGCAGAGTGAATATCTGTTGTTTGAGTGTGATTGGAGCAGTGCAAGTGCAATTGCTCCCCGAAAGCAAACCGACGGTACAGCAGAGGGATATCTGCATTAAGATTAAGGACATTTTACTAGTAATGTAAAG
>JASCZW010019342.1:0-13923 GCA_034211315.2 Aedes japonicus
GCGATTGGAACAAATGTGGAACAAGGAAACTGATGCCTATTTTCATGTTTGCCCCTCTATGCTAAAACGATTCCAAATAAGGTGCTCGAAGGCACCCAAGGGTAAGTCGCTTAGAACAATTTTCAATCCATACCACATACTGGCACACTGAGAATACTTTTGACAGTAGACCTTTAAGAAAAAAAAATAGCTACAGCCTCAATATGCTGTTGTTGTTGACATTTGTTTCGATTTGTTTATTTCGTCACGTCAATCTAGCGAGAGTTTTGTATGTTAATTCGTTACTGCAAATCTTATGGAAAACTAATCCACGTAGATCGTGAAGGTGAGCAGTACGATTCTTTGCATATTTCGTTTATCTGTTCGATGTGATTATTCGATGTGATTTTTCACAGGCAATTTTTCTTATATCTGGGGAATCGGCTGATCGAAAAGCAGATCCAGTTAGTAGATCACCTCCAGTAGACCCGAGAACCTTAAAAAATGAAAAGTAATGCGGAACATTATCAAATTGCAGCGCGCTCATATCGGAAGTCCGATTCTTGACTCTAGATCGGGTTGCACTGAGAGTTGCGTTGGACTTTTGACTAACAGAATTCGACCACACGAACTGCTTTTGTAACCTTCATTAGGACTGTGTATCGATTAACTCTCAAAATTTCACCTTTGCCTCTAATCAACTGCAAAAGAATCAAATATTGAACAACTCAGTTAATTTCTTTCATCCTTGCATTGTCGTTTGGTTCACGGGTGAAGTACGCAATAGGCAAGAATCAAACAGTTCTGCAGCCACTTGAACAACGTCCCGGTTTCTCATTTAGAAATTCATAATTTATGTCCGCAAAATCTAGAAACGATCCGCTTATTTTCTGTATTGTTTATTTCCCGTAGAAACCTAAACAAATGCCTGGTTGCCAGGAACACCAAAAATTAAAATTTGGACTGTCAACACATCGGCACCTTCGGCACCTTAGTCGAGGCGCCCACTGATGTGGCGGAGGTGTGATATCACATAACATGTCAAAACGTCGAGTCAAAGTCTTGTGGCGTGGGGCCAAGCGTCATAAGGTGTTTGGGCATGCTGGCAGATGCCACATCAATGGGCGCCTGGCCTCAACAGGAACACGCAAACGCAACAACTAATTAAAAATAGCAAGCGAGAAAAGTGTGCTGAGCGACGTACCCTCGATGGCAACTCAAAGTGGAACTCATTTCACGGTGCCCCGATAGACCGTTATTATAAAAAATAAATGTCCATCAAAACCAAGTACATAGCTCGATTCTTGAGGTAGTTTTGTCCTTCTGGACCAATTTTTAAAAAATCCCTAGGAGGAATCTCGAGTAAATCTTGGCTTTTAGTTTTTAGCTAAAAAACAAATCAAAAAAATCCATATTCAAATTGAATTAATATCATCAAAATACTTGCATGAACGTCCGATGAGTCGTCCGAGGTCGATTTCAACCAGATTTTTATTTATTGCCGTTGACCTACAATTGTAAATATTTACAACTGACTTAACTCACCAGACTGACTTAAGTTACTGCAGTTTCTTATATAATGGCTTTACTGGATTTCTAGTTTGCTTTCTATGCTCGATCGAATGAAAAGTAAAATATCAATTCAGTGCTGATGCATATATTGTAGAAAAGTAAACCGAGATTGATTGTAGCATAAACGTTATTGAAAGCTCAAACATGTGATTGCTAACTATAAATCAGAAGAATAATTGATCTCCATTTAATTCCAACTACCTATACATATCTCGGCAGATACGCGTATTTCGTAATCTACAATGTGCAGACTTCTTCAGTGTCTCAGTACTAATAACTCGAGACACTGAAGAGAGTCTGCACAATGACAGACGAAATACGTATCTGTCGAATGAGCAAGGTAGTTGGGGTAAATGAGATTACTAATTTTTCTTCTCATTTATGAGTTACAAGTATTCCACTAAACAGCTCAAATCCTCTAGGATTCATGTGATTGCTGTTATAGACGATCACAGCACTTAGTAACCGATCATTGTAAATCTGGGATGGTTTAGGTGCTCTATACCGATGCCAAATCTCGTCAAGAAATCGGAATGATACGGTATCCGAAGCTTATAAACCAAGACCTCTTCCGGTGTCTCTACAGAACTCTGGAACATGATATTTTTAAAATATGTTACTTCAGACGTATATGGAAGCTGCAGCTTTTCCAGCTACTGGCAAAACCATCAATTGCTTCTTCAAATACCATGCATCAAGTTTGAAAAAAAACATTGTAGCGTACACGTTTTGAAGATTATTCAGAACCTGGGATAATCGTAACATTATTAAGATATTGGTTAAAGATTAAGTAGAATAGCTTACCGTGACGTAATCCGAAAGATCGGGATTGTCTGCCAAATATTGAAAAGCTCCTACCCCGGCAATTCGAACTTTCACAAGAAAATCGCCTCAGCAGTTGGACTTGAACGTTTAATTCTGTTTATCAGCTCAGGTACATCAGTGCAATACACAACAAACTCATCCGACGCAGATCATTACCTTTCCTGTGAGTACTAGATAGCTGTACTGCTTTAAACAAATCCTTAAGCTGTCGGTTCCTTTCACCAATTTCTCCCGTACTCCAGGTTCGATCTTTACTCCCAATGCAAATACTTTTTTATCACACCTAAATAATGAATAGATTACATAACAAACACTTAGTTCTAAGTAAAGAACTAATTACCAAGTTTTCTCATACTCAGATTGTTCTCGGCCTTGAACTTAATCCAGAAAATCTGAACGTAGATTCTTTAAATGTCCTGGATGAGAGATATCCTTCTTGAATACTGTCGGTTTTCCACGAAGATTACGCAGAATGTATTTCTGGCTTTGAACGCATACAGTCAGCTACTGCCGCATCTGTAGAACTCGACCCCGACGAGGACTCTCCCTTTTTCAGCATGTTTTTCAATTTGACATTCGGATGAACTGAGTGCAACGGTGCCTTTTCTCCTCTTCCGTATTTGCTGTAGCAAGTTTACAAGTGCTACCGCCTTCAGATCCGCCAACATCTTTTGGTGTCTGGACTGGATCTGGGTCTTTCGCTTACTTGAGTTTCTTAGCTTGAAAACCTGGAAAATTGCTTCTACCCTCACGTGTACCGGCTGCGACACAAATTTACTATTTGCACATACCTTGGGATAGCGTAGCGTGACGGTTGAATTTTGGAGATTGTAATTGTGAATCGTGGGATCCTTTACCCTCTCTTGCTATACTTCTCATGTTCCGCAGATGACCGACGGATAAAAGTTTTGTTTGGATTCAAAATCTAGCAGAAACTTTTGGATAACAACTCTTATGCTTTCAGTTATCGATCGAAGCGATGATGCTTTCGAAAGACAGAATACGCAAACCAGATTTCTGTTTTTTTTCATGATGAGCCACTACTTTGATGATCACCGGTGATGAGTAGAAGAATGCAATTTTAAAAGAAAATATTATTTATTCATAATTAATTAAAAAATCACATGCAAAGCCATACAAAAAACGTACTTAAGTCAGTTTGGTAAGTTAAGTCAGTTGTAAATATTTATAATTGTAATAATGGTAATAAATACAAACTGGTTGAAATCGACTCGGATCACTTATCGGACCTACCTGAACGTATTTTGATGATATTAATTAATTTGAATATGGATTTTTTTTATTTATTTTAGCTCAAAACTAAAATTAAGAAGGACAGAACTACCTCAAGAATCGAGCTATATACTTGGTTTTGAGGGACATTTATTTTTTTATAATAAAGGTCTATAGGGGCACCGTGCATTTAGTTTGAAACTGACTGCGCACATCCAGTTTTTAATTTGTATGGGAAACTTCAAAGTTGTGTTTGCATCGCTGCACACTGTTTCTACCCTAAAAACAACGTTATTTTCGGCAAATTTATAGTTATTCAATAAACGTTATTCGGCAAAGTTATAGTTAATTTAAAACAAAACAACTTTGTCTTATGCCTTGTTCAGACTACCGAGTTATAACATGTAGCCTTATAGCCTATCTTGATGACGAATTTCTTGTTGGAATTATATGACAACCGTTATAACATGTTATAACTCTGTTGTCTGGACAAGGCATTAGCTTTCATATATCAATTTATTGGTTTTGATATGCATACAAGGGGCAAGAAAGCTCTTCATCGCGAGTAATTTCAGAGTTGCTTTTGAGGTACTTCGGGTAATTCTCGTTTCTCAGCAAGCGAGCACTGTCATTTTTTTGCTCTCTGTTTTTGCACAGCAGCTGTCAAACAAACCGACGCTAGTACATTAGCTCTCGAGTGTGCACAATTTTCAATGTTTTAGTTGAACAAGCTACATTCTTCTTAAACTAAATATCTGATATGCTCGTACAATTTGATATCGTATTCACGACTATTCGTGTATAACTTTGTCTTTTTTGAGAAGAAGTTATTTTATGTCTCCAATTAAGTAAATCTTTGTATCAGTTTTGGCATGATCTGCAATTTTCTTATGCATGCATAATTCCACGCAGACGACCAGACTAAAAACTGGTGCTTTGGAACAAGGGCCGGAGAAGAGACAAGCGCCCGCCGACGCAAGGTTCTCTGAATAGATTTTCTTCGGATGGGGAATTGCAAAACAAAATAATACACTCACTTTGAAGTATATACTTCCTCAGGCGATCGGAATTAGTTGGCTCCCACAACACCGGATGTTGCTTCCACGGCCTTATCAAGCAGAATTTCTTTTCCTGGTCCATTTTTGCTCCGAGAAAACATAAAACACAAACTAGCAAAAAAATTAAACGAACTGTCAAAAACTTGGACCAACGAACTATGAACTATTCTGTCCGGATGTAATAATTCATAGCCTACTAGTATAACATAGAAACTATCTAGAAACAAACGACAAAGGGCACGGCTCTATATCATAGCGTAAAACTATCGCTTGCAAGTCATGACTATGAGCTATCACTGCATAGTTTAGGTGTGCCTATGACCTATTACATAGTTTTCTATCATATAGCTCACTATCATACTAGAAATAGCTACCGAGTGGCGACACCTTTAGCAACTACTTTACAAACCTAAACTTTTCGAATATATAAGCAATAAAAGCTGTTATTTATTTAATTCGCTAGTGTATATCTAAACTCAATCAATGCCAGGTCAACTGTAGTTACACAGAGAACCAACAGATGATGCTTGAGACTAACTTACATCCTCAATGTGTGAAAACTGGTGATCCCAAACTAAGGCAACACTGGCGCCGACCCCGTTCGAATGCAGATCAAAGAAAGGGTAGAAATAACTGACGTGATGCTCGCTTTAATGGAATCCATGAACATCTTATTTTGTTATTTAGATTTTCATACAAACATTTTTTAATTGTCACGATTTCTCTTTTTATCTATGGTACTTTTGTTTCAATTCGATAATATTATTAAGTTTTCTAGTACTTTTGAGGGAATAAACCATGGTGATTTTAGTGTAGTTTGAAATCTGCAAACTAGAAAATAAATCAGTGGGGTTGTGTATAACACATATAGACGTTAAATACGTTAAATTGTTTGATGTATTATAATATCCAACATGTTAGTTTAGGCAACTCTTAAACCGAGTTTTATGGTGGCACATTGTAACGCAGGGCTGTTCTCATGGGACCTTGAAACGACATAAGCAAAGCTAAATTATATCATTTGCTCTTTAGAAATCATTTGGCGACCTAGAAATGGGACGTTTGGTTTGACTGTTGGTATGATAAAAGGGCAACAGTTGTGTTAGCTGTGATGAGTGTGGTGATATGATCAACCTAATGGAGACACTTATCCTTATTTCCTTATTGATTGTTGAGGGCGAGGGGTACGCCACTTTGCGATTGCACATTGGATCGCTGCGAATCCTTATCAAATTTACACAAAACACCATCGCTCCTACTATCGCTATTATAATCATATATAATCACAACAGTATTATGAAACGCCAAATTCATCGCGAAATCGCGTAATCATCGTCACCAATTGTTACTCGAATCGCGAGCAGTAATATAGCCATGACATTTATATTCAAGCTAACCTTATCTTTGTCTGGCAACAGTGTCGAAATTTGCTTTGAGTATTTTGAGCAAGTGAATCCAAGCAGCAAGTTAAACGAAAAAAAAAATCATTAGTTTTGTTTGTTTACGTTTGTATCGGTGATAGCGGCTGCAGACCGAATAAATTCTCAAATAAAAAACAGACTTTGGAAACTATAGAATTCCGGACCTGCCTGGATATGTTCATATTAAAATACATAATTTTCTTTCGTTGTAATCCTGTACATCGTGTCTCGATCGTGTACATCCTGTAATAAGTTCATCAGCTGAGATGACTGTTCATGGCCTTGTTGTACTACACCAACATTGGCCAGTTGTTGATACAGTTCTAGCTTAAATTCTCCGTTAACAGTTCTTGATCTACTGTTCCAATCATATGACTGTGGAATATGTTCTTCGGTGAGGTCTACCATGGCCGGGTTTATGAAGCCAGTTCTCTCGACTGTGCTTTTAGGGTGAGCTGGTATGGTAAACTTGAGAAAACTTGCCACTATCTTCTTTAAATTAGCTTGTAAATCAGTATGTAAGATTGTAAACAGTATGTAAGATTTAAAAAAATAAAAGTTATTAACATTTGCATTAAAAAGTGGACTTTTCTCGGATGGTAATAAAAAAATCTTAGAAAGATAATTGCTTCTGATAAATTTCCAATGGAAGGTAATTTTTTAAGATTACTTGCAAAAAAATCTACGCCCTTCCGAGTGGTCTTCCGGCAGTTAAGGGATTTTACCACCATGGCGGTCGAGAACATGCGAAAACGTGCGATTTGCCGGGAAAATCGAGTTGATCGTCTTATTTAGCTTTTGACCGCGGCTCCGAGACCAGTGGACATGATTTCCGCTTCCTGACATGTATGTTTTTGTTCGCCAGGTACCTTTTCACTGTTTGGCTGGTTGAACCGACCTTCCGGCCAAGCTTGAAAATTGACCGATTTAGAGCAACTTTTCCCTCATCAACTTAGGGTGTACCATAAAAATGTTTTTTTGCCCTTACTTTTTATTTCAATTTCCATCGTAAAATTTGTAGAACTTATAAACAAAAGCGTTGTAGAACTTATAAAGGCGCGTATTTTGATATATTAACTTTGCCGCTAGCTTTAACCAATCAATAGTTATTGAAGTTTTCTTCTAAAACCATCCTAGATTCAAATGTGATTTTCTCAAGATACAGAAATAACATATCTCTAGTTTTCACATATGTTTCACAATATAAACTGCCCTTTCAAATGACGTCTTTAATTTTTTTTTGCTTGCCCTAATCATGAAAATCAACATCTGAAAAGGGCGTTTTATTTTTAGAAAAACTTCAATAACTATTGGCTAGTTGAAGCTAGCGGCAAAGTTTGTATACCAAAGTAGGCGTCTTTAAAAGTTCTAAAACTTGTTTGAATACAACTGTACGGTGGGAATTGAAATAAAAAAGTTAGGGCAAAAACAAACATTTTTTTATGGTACACCCAAAGTTGATGAAGAAAAATTGCTCTAAAACGGTCAATTTTTAAGCTACAAAAAAAAAATATATTTGAAAAATCCATAAAATTTTTTGCGCTACAACTTTGGTCAAGAATGTAAACGTCTATTTCTGCAAATAAAAAAGTTAGTTTTTGTATTTCTGTGAAAATGGGGACCACCCTTATTTTAATTAATATAAAAAACGGGCCTAAGTGATACAAACCATGTTGTACAACATCACTTTGCTGTAAAGTTTCAAGTTAAGGCGCTGGGAGCATGTTTCCTCGTAAATTCGTGATCTGGACCATACCCAAGGAACACTGCTGGTTTTATCATGGTTTTATAGCATCCTTGAAGTCTAATTCATGCTCTTCAGAACCCTTATAAAACCACAATTGTTACTTGGGTGTCCCGGCCATTGTACCCTTCCAGATTTAGCGACTTTCTGTATACTTGTGCCAGTTCGTGGTTCACCGTTATCCTCTAACACCGTTTTCACATACACCACCAAAATGGGTCCTAACAATATAAATGGTTGGTTTATTGACTTCGATAACAATTCAAAGACATCATGCACTTACAGCTGTTTTGATTGCGAAACATTGGTTTTATTTCATCCTGTAGAATTTCTTGGGGAGCACAAATAAAACTTCGTTATCCTTGAGAAAATTAATTGTTATGACAGCTCTTATGGTGCACTTGAAGATATCGTCCCATATTATTATAAATAACAGGATTACACCTGCTCAACAAATGCTGCATAAAACTTCTTTAAGAATACATTGTTTTAGACTAGTTTAATGACTCTCATTGAAGATCACGACAAAACAACACATTTGTTTTCAAAAACAACAACAAAAACGAACAAATGGAAAACAATCAAGGGGATCTTTCAATCGAAAGTCAGTGCCAATTATATAAAAATATTAAATACCTCTCGAGCAGAAACCTAAAATAACGTTCGAAAGATGTATCACATTGAGAGTCCCAACGCAAGAATTCATATATGTACCTAAAGTATATTACCTGATTGAATGAAAAGCCCTGGCGATGCGAAGTGAAATATGAACTGGTACGAATCTAAACAATAATAAGACAGGAAGGGTGCACAACATCCCGTTCAAACTACAAATTATATTACGTGACATAGTTCATCTTGATATTAGCATCTATACATCTAGTTTTCACTGGAAATAGTGTGCATTTGATTTCAAGATACTCTACATCACGCAACATGGGTTGTAATATGAACGTACACAGCTCGGAAAATTAGTGTGAATTTCTGTTCAATATCATGCACATAAATGGAGCGTCACAAAACATTCACATTTAAATTATAAAATGTGTAAAGTTCTGGGACATTCCATATATTTTCGATAATGTTGTATGCAAAAGCTCGCCTTTGCTAGAACTATTCCATGCAAGTTGCTACGTCATGTTGATGAATGATATATACAAGTTCACATGCTTTGATATTTACATCACAATGAAGATTGAGATTTATTGTATAGTTTAATGCTACAATCTAAAGTTACGGTAAACTATCTTTTCAGAGCGGAAAAAAGAGACAACAGGAGACAATAATTCTAGGATTTTTTTTCAAAAGGGCGAATCGAACAATGAGAGGTTCTCTCCTCTCATCGCTCTCTTTCATTTATTACAGCGCAATTACAAATCTTTTGAGGGATTCTTTGGTACAGATAGAAACACAACAGTGCTGGCTACCTATACTTTACAAATAGTTGAATGAAAAACGTAACGCTGAATGGAATATGAATGAAGAAAGTAATCAAAGAGAGTCTCTCAATTGCAGATTCGCCCTAATGAAGAAAAAAAACCCTAGAACTGAAGTTTATATCTAAAGTAAACACAAAAATAGCCGCATTTGCTTTGATTGTGGACTGCATTTTGTGACAAAAGAGAATGCAGATCGTAAACGCAAAACGCATCCACAAGGCAGATAAATCGTCTAAGAAAAAGAATGGCCACTAACGATTCTGCAGCAACGCCAGAAAGAAATTCATAGTGAGGTCGACGTGAACGGAACTACGAGGGGTTCTATGAATGGAATCAGGTTTCGTCGAAATCATCGGACTTGACATCTAAGAAACGATTCAATCTGATCTTCCGCTGGTGGACTTTGATAACTGTTTCAACTTTCACTTTTTTTAAAAACACAATTTAAGAAAACTTTTTTGAACGTATTAGTAGAACGAACTGTTTCAAGCAGTCATGGTTTGAGCATCTTTAGCATTGGCGAAATTGATTGTTGGTTTTTAAGTTTTGCTATTTTCATGAATTCAAATAAATATGAATGGACAACGTGATTGTTTGAGTTTTATTTTCTTATTTGTTCCTCAAACTTTCCACAAATGAAAAAAAAAGAAATTGATAAAGCCAACATAGACTTAAGCGGGGTGTTGTAAAAAGTGTACTAAAATTTACGTGGAGGAAGGAGATTTTAAATTTTCAAATTTTGGTCTACGCGGTTAAAGGGTGTCCACGATGAAATTGCCACACTATGAAATTGCTCTAACTTTTAAACCGTTGGGTAGAATTTAATGAAAATTTGGGTGGATTTAGTTCATAGTGCAATATTTACATCCTGCAAGTCTTAAAGTCCTGTGATCAAAACTCGCGGAAATGGAGTCGAAAGAACAGCTCGTGCGTGATAAAATCTTGCGCATTCATCGCGAGAACAAGGATCTCTCGCATCGTTCCATCGCTAAAACGTTGGGAATCGCGAATTCCACGGTGTCGCGAGTGATTAAGCGGTTCGAGGAACGGTTGACTACCGATCGGAAGCCCAGAAGTGAAGGAAAAAGTATTCCGTACAACACCAAAAATCACAACCGCGTAGTTGGGGCCTTCAACCGAAATACGAACGCCTCCGTTCGGGATGTGGCTAAGAAGCTGCATCCAAGCCGAAGTTTTGTCCAGAAGGCCAAAACTAAGGCTGGGTTTCGAACGTTCAAGGTACAAAGGCCCTAATCGCGACGAGAAGCAGAACAAGTCCGCCAAAACCCGTGCCAGGAAGTTGTACCTCAACATGCTGACGAAAGTTGAATGCTGCATCATGGACGACGAAACATATGTGAAGGCCGACTTCAAACAGATCCCCGGCAACCTGTTTTTCAAGGCCAAGGATAAGTTCAGCGTTCCGGAACATGTCCGCACTCAGAAGATGTCCAAATTTGCAGAAGAAATTCCTGGTTTGGCAAGCCATCTGCACGTGCGGGAAGCGGAGTGCACCTTTCGTGACCCAGGACACGATGAACGGACAGGTGTACATAAAGAGTGCCTCCAGAAGCGGCTGCTTCCTCTCCTGAAGGCCCACAACGTCCCAACAATCTTCTGGCCGGATTTGGCCTCATGCCACTACTCCAGGACGTGCTGAAGTGGTATGCGGACAATAAGGTCAATTTCGTGCCGAAAATGTTCAACCCTCCCAACACTCCGGAGCTCCGCCCCATCGAGAAGTACTGGGCGATTATGAAGCAGCACCTTCTTAAACGACCTAAGGTAGTGAAGACAGTCGAGGAACTGAAGAAAGTATGGGTTTACATGGCAAAAACGGTTGATTCACAGGTTGTGCAGAATCTTATGGCCGGGGTTAAGGCCAAGGTGCGGGCATTTGCGTATGGACTGTAAATAAAATACGAGTAAAATGGTAAAATGAAGTTTAATAGTTATTTCTCAATCCCTGAAAATTTGATGGCAATCGGATGAATACTCGAATTTTGCGAATCAATTTTGTGTGTGGCAATTTCATCGTGGACACCCTTTAATGAACAGCCCCTTTACATCGCTCACTGCTGCATATGAAACCTCCTTTGTTCACTTTTGAAATCTTCGATAGGAAAGTGCTGTGCATTTAGTAAATTTATTTTCCAAAACAAAATTATAAGACATCACCTTATTTCGTTACTTTCAATAGTTTAAAATTGTTAACGGATAAACTCATTTCACAACCTACCTTACCTTACCAATTAGACTAAGGCCGGCGTGGCTCTGCTGTACACACAAGTTGTCTCCATCCTATTCGGTCCATGGCTGTCACTCGCCAGCCTCGCTATCTGCGGAGGGTCCGCAAGTCGCCTTCTGCTTGATCAATCCACCTTGCTCGTTGCGCGCCTCTTCTTCTTGTACCTGTCGGTTCGTTTTCGAGAACCATTTTCTGAGCCTGTCGTCCGGCATTCTTACGACATGTCCAGCCCATCGTAGTCGACCGATTTTTGCAATGTGAACGACGGGAGGTTCTCCCAGCAACTGGTGCAAATCGTGGTTCATTCGCCTTCTCCACGTTCCGTCTTCCATCTGCACTCCACCGTAGATGGTACGCAGCACATTCCGTTCAAAGACTCCAAGGGCGCGTTAGTCCTCCACTAGCAATGTCCACGTTTCGTGGCCGTAGAGAACTCCAGGTCTAATTAATGTCTTGTAGATGGTCAACTTAGTGGTTCGGCGAACTTTGTTCGATCTTAGCGTCCTTTGGAGTCCAAAGTAGGCACGATTGCCAGCCATAATGCGCCTTTGCATCTCTTTGCTGGTGTCGTTATCGGCGGTCACCAATGAGCCCAGATACACGAATTCGTCTACAGCCTCGGTTTTATCACTGTCGATCTGAACTCGTGGTAGGACATTGTCTTCTCGTGAGCCTCTTCCCTTCATGTATTTTGTTTTCAACGCATTAATCACAAGCCCAATCCCACAAGCTTCAGCCTTAAGTCTGATGTACGTTTCCGCCATCGTCTCAAAGTTACGTGCTACGATATCAACATCGTCGGCGAAGCCAAATAGTTGGACAGACTTCCTGAAAATCGTGCCACTCGTGTCTATCCCAGCTCTTCGAATCACACTCTCCAGTGCAATGTTAAACAACAAACACGACAATCCATCACCTTGCCATAACCCTCTCCGAGATTCGAAGGGACTTGAGAGCATCCCTAATACTCCGAAGACTCACTCGATCCATCGTTGCTTTGATCAACCGCGTCAGTTTTTCCGGAAATCTATATTCGTGCATGATTTGTCACTAGCTGGTCTTGATCGATTATTATCATGCGCTGATTTGATATCGATGAAAAGATGATGTTGAGCACGTTGTATTCGCGACATTTCTGCAACGCTGCCGAATCGCGAAATCTGGTCCAGCAGCAGCGCAGGCTGCTGGAATCCCGCTTGGTATTGCCCCACGAACTCCTTTGCAATTGGTGACGGGCGGCGGCCTGATATTTGGGAGAGCAACATGCAGGCGCATGCAGCTTCACAACCGTATTTCAACTGGCTCGACCAATGCCGTTGCGCTGGCAGTATCATAATACATTCCGGGAAGCTGCTTAAAGTCTTCCAGCACATAAGTTTCATCGTCCATTATAACGCAGGAAAACTTCGTCAAATATTTGCGGTACAACTTGGGAGCCGGGATTTAGCTGCGTCACACATTCTGTTATATCATAACGGTTCGGTACAGTTTCTCGCCTTGAATGACTTCATACCTTGCCGGTTCTTGCTTGAAGTATGCACTGAAAGTCGGGCGACATTTTTATTGTCGTGCTGCCGAAGATCTCTCAGGTCTTTCCTACAATACGGTGCTTCATCTTCGCGCCCTTCTGGTGGTTCCTGAGTTCGTGTTTGTTCCTCCCTAGCCTTCCTGTGGCGGTTGTCAAGCGTGTATCGAAAGATATAAGAGCGTTATGTACAGTGCTTGCAGGAAAACTGCACACAATTTCTTTTCGGACTTGCTCTTCTTTCGACGCCATCTTCGATTATAAGCTTGTAGTATCACCTGAAAATGGTTTACACAATGAACAGATATACGTTCATCAGTCTGCGAAATATTTCACGTTGATGAGCATTTCCGGAATATACGTATTTAGGGTTGTCAGGTTTATTGAAACAAGCTTTGTTATTGACGTGACTCACCCAGAAAATGGTTTCGAAAATGAAAGGTATAATTATAAATACACTGCGATCAAACGTAGTAAACAAACAAAGATGACAAGACACGGTTCAGCAGATGGTTGATTCTTTTAGTACGAGGTACTCTTAGTTGAAGTGAAAATGGAGAAAATAATTGGAGTCATTGCCGTAAAATTAATTTTTTCAGCAATATCTGATTAAGTTGAAACTAATTTGCGCAAATCGTTGTTGAGGAAGTAAGTGCATGCTCTGTAGTGGGTTTTTAATATAATTTCATGACTTTATATCATCTCTTGCGAAATTTTTTAGAAGGTGATAGGTTCAGTGAGAAATGTTTTCATGTTTTAAATTTTTCTCGATACGGTATCAAAGGACATTACCGCTAATTATATACCCTAGAACAGATATTATAGTTGACACTATAAACCAACGTTTAGTAAATAAATTGAGGAACTTTTGCTAACGTA
>JASCZW010019343.1:0-13913 GCA_034211315.2 Aedes japonicus
ACTAACTCAAATACAGGAGAAATATTCAGCTAAGCTTCCTTTTTACTGAATGCGAATTGCCAAGTTGTTCGTGTAACACCTACCATAAGATTTTGTACAGTCTCCTTGACCACTTAATTCGTCGCAGAACGCCAGTTTGCCTTGAACTGTTTCTCGCTCACAACAGCTTTTTGAGTCTTCTCAAGGTTCCGCTTGACGATGGCCCAATATTGTTCGCTTGGGCGAAGCTCTGGTGCGTTGGGAGGGTTCTTGTCCTTGAGCACCACATGAACGTTGTTGGCAGCATACCACTCCATGGCCTTTTTTCCGTAATTGCAAGATGCCCAATCTGGCCAAAATAGAACGGAACAATTGTGTCGCTTCAGGAAAGGCAGGAAACGTTTTTGTAGGCACTCGCTCTGATAAATTTCCTGGTTGACGGTTCCGGTCGCAATGAAAACGTTACTCTTCAGTAACGCCACAGGTACAGATGGCCTGCCCCACTAGATATTTCTTCGCGAACTTTGATAGTTTAATGTGCTTGAAAAAATCTGCCACCTTTCCCCGTCCGATTGCTGTATAAAATTCATGTCCAGGAAGTTTCATCGTCTTATACCACGCGATTAAACTTCGTTAGCATCGTCACGTACAATTTTTGCGATCGTGCTTTGGCCGACGTGTTTTGTTTATCGTCGCGATTTGGAGTCACCACTTTCTTATAAGTCGACAGTCTAGTTCGTTTTTTAGCTCAATTCACGGTTAAAGGCGCCACTTCCAGCTCCTTTGCGACATCTCGGACGGAGAGGTTGGGGTTCCACTCGAAACAGCGGGCAACTCTTTTTGTCGTTGCTGTGGCCTCCGGCTTTCGAATTTCCCCCGATCCAGCTTTTCTGGCTGTCGAAAAACGTTCACCGAACACTTTTAATACGGTGGTTGGGAAACTAGGAGAATTTAAAATTAACACTTCATTTGATCATTTTTAATAAAATGAAAAATAAAACATTGAAACACTTTTTCAAATTTTCGCTAGTAAACGCAAGCAAATTCCTTTGAATTGTACTACGAGCTTATCTTTTGACAGATAGGCCTATTTGGGCGGTGGTTATAGCTTACCTAGCCACATTCAACAATTTCGCCAACTTGGCGTGAGAGTAGTTTGGATTTTCGCCATGCACGTGCTAAATTTTGATGGGTTGCTTTTCTTCCATCGACGACATTTTGATGACTGAAGTGCCAATCTCAAAATCAAAATAGAGGCATGATGCTACACGCACACATTTTCAAAATGAGGGGTGTGCAAAATTTGTTAATGCACGATGAAAGGAATTGCGTCAAGTTTAAGTCGAACAAATTTTGATCGAAACCCCCGTTATGTCAAAATTAAAGGTTATGTCATTCATAAAGTTTAGTTAAAAAAATGAAACTGAATGAGTATTGAGGAAAGTTTTCAGACCAAATGATTCAAATATGCTGTGCTGTTGATATTGATGATGTTGCTTTGACAACAATGGTATACACTGTCCCTCTCACGCGTATACCTTCGCTCTCAAGTTGCCGCTCGGGAGTTGCTCTTTACTTACCTTTGACCACCGAATTTGACGTTGCATATGATTTGATTGGCGTGGATAGAAATTCTAATTGTGCATTATTGTTGAAATTGTAACATAAATTTTTTATTTCGTTTTTGGCCTATAAATTCTCATTTCGGTCTGCACGATCGAAAAAGGCATAAATACAACATTTCCAAAAATCTGTAATATTTTACCCGTTGGGATAGTTCTAAAGAAATTTTGAGTGAAATGGCCTCTGTGCGTATTGTTTGCACACCGTGAGTTTCATTATTGAATTTCTAGTAGTTTAAAAAATGCAGTCGAAAGAATAAGAAATGCATATAAAAACCGTGTACACACATTCCTCTCAAAGCCATCATATGGTGCGAAAAAATGGAGAGATTTTTTGAACTCTCAACCCGCACAATTGGTTGAATTGACCCTTTCATGCCTATTTCCAGGCGTTCTTATACAAGAAACTTGGTGTATTCTGATTGATTTGATGCTCAACAACATAGAAATAGTGAAAAAATGTAGGAAGTAAGATTTTTTATGACATGCTAGGTCATCCAAACTGCCGTGGAGTTCAGAACTTAAGATCTATAGTTATAGCAGTAGCTTTATCCGCTATTAAATGTTATGATATCAAGCTAAACAATGCATTAGGTCCTACGTAACATTGAGAGATTCTCTTTGTCGACTTTCTCTTTCGTGAAGACAAACTTATTTAACAATTTGCTGATGTTTTTACGTATTGCATCCTTGATTACATTTAATATTATCGTACTGTGTGTTGAAAATACTTGAACATGTTCAGAGAAAGTCGAAGAAGAGAGTCTCCCAATGTTACTTAGGACCTAAAGCATTTTTCAGGTTGATATGTATTCAACATATTGAATGAATGTCCTGGAACACCAACAGACCTTATGAAATAATCTTGGGATATTCTATGCCCAGCAAATTAACTTAGCTTTGAACCGAACATAAAGCCGCTGTTACAATTGTAGACCTTGAGTTTTGAAGGACAGTTTGAATGACCTGAAACTTACAAGGTTATCCTATGATGTCTGTGGACGTTTCAGAATATTCATTGAAAATTTTTGAAAATTTATCGTTGCTTTATAAAGTCCAAAAGGCTACGGTTACTTCTGTACATCTTAAGTTCTAAGCTCATGGTTCCAAGATACTCTTATAATGACTGGTGACCCTACAGAAACTTCACTGAGTGTTTGAAAGTGTTTGAAAACATAGGGTCACCACTCATAGGTTATAAAGCTACTGTTACGACTGTAAATCCTAACTTCTGAACTCAACGGCAGTTTTGGTGACCTGGAACGTCCCAAGATATCTCATTAAATATGTTTGCCTTCCAGAAGACTCACTTAATTTGGTCAAATACATATTACTACTTTGTTAAGTCCAGAAAGCTACAGTTACAGCTGTAGATTTTTAGTTTTGAACTCCAGGATAGTTTGGATAACTTAGAACATCCAGATTATCTCATACGTCAATTGTTCTTCAAAATTTGTGAATATGTTTCAATACACATCGTAGCTTTATATAGCCCAGAAAGCTTTTGTTACAACTGTAAGTCCTACTTTCTGATCTCAAGGATAGTTTGGATGACTTAGCAGATGCCATAACGCCTTATAATGTTTGTTGACCCCTAAGAATATCAATTGAATATGTTTGAATTTTTTTTAATACTTTGTATTGCCTAAAAATTACTATTACAGTAGTTAATATTTAGTTTTGAACACCAGGATAGTTTGGATGACCGGGAACATCTCAAGATTATCTTCTGGTATTTTTTCGTTCAAAATATTTCCCTGAATATGCTTGAATACGTGACGTTACTTTGTATAGCCTTAAAATCTTCTGTTACTACCGTAGATTTCAAGTTAGAAACTCCAGGACAGTTTGGCTTACTTAAACCCAAAATAAAAAACGCAAGATTCTTATGCAATTTTACATGATTTTGTTTCATTTCTCGCAATGGATCGTAACTTGGAGAAAAAATGCAACACGTCAATTCACTTTGAAATATTGAAAGTGTGAGTGAGATTGTGCAGTGTATTAGTGTTCTGTATAAAATTGATAGAAATAAAAGCCCTAGAGTTGCAGCACTCAGCGATACAGCAAAGAAGCAAACTTCTCTCACACACACTTGCATGGCTTCGTTTATCCCATAAAGAAGGGCAAACTTGACGGGGGAGTGTGATGACGAGTAAAAATAAAAACAAGAACACTTGTCAGCGGAATTCTAACAGTGACCAATAGCGTTTCGGCATTCTGTGGTATTGTCTCAACGATATTGAAAAGTTGTTGACTGTTGAAAAAAGACCCAACGGTTGCTTCGACTGTCGAGGCACTAAGCATACAGTGATAAATTTGTTTCGAGGAATCTGTATGCTGCCAATCGCTTGCACACACTTATACCATAAAACACTTTGTACCATAAAACGCTTTGTGGATCCTGATGAGCAAAATTTTCTTTTCTGAATCATGCGGATTTCTCAAAAATGATTGCCAAAATTGCAATTGCATTTTTTTCTACCTTTTTAACTTTTGGGTGTAGAGGATCACAAAGTTTTAAAATAATGATTGCTGACTTTCCAAAAGATTCATTTAGTATGATGAATACATATGGTAACATTATGTAGCCCAAAAAACAACTGTTACAACTGTAGATCTTATGTTTTGAACTTAGGGACAGTTGGAATGACATAGAATATCCCAAGTTTGTTACATTATGTCTGCTATTCAATGACCATTGTTAAATACATATTGCTCCTTTGGATACTCCAAAAACCTACTGTTATAACTGTATATCTTATTTTCTGAACTCCAGGATGGTTTGGATTACTCGTGTCATCTCAATTTACCTCATAATGTTTTTTTTGTTCGAAAATATTCACTGAATATAGTCGCATACGTAGCGTAACTTTGTATAGCCCAAAAATATATAATTACTGTTGTAGATCCTAAGTTCTGAACTCAAGGACAGCTTGGATGACCTAGAACATCACAAAAATATCAAATAATGACTGATGATCTGTCAAAAGGTTCATTCAGTATGTATGAATACATATCGTAACCTTATGTAGTCCCAAACATATAGTTACATCTGTAGCTCTGAAGTTCAAATTTCAAGTACATTTTGGATAAGCAAGAACATCCCAGAGAGATACAAAAATATTTAAATTTTATTATACTCTTAACCAAAGCTTTAGATAAGGCATTTAGTTTTTCTTCTTGGACTTCTTAATATTCAAGAAGTTCTAGGTCGTCAATTATGCCTTAAACTCATATGTATTATAGATTTATCAGATAAAATAATTGAAGAAGATCAAATTTGTCTAGTACAGTGTACACCTTTGTTCAGTCTGTGATTGTATACAACCACATTTCCTCGTTGGTCATGAATGACTCCTTACGCTTAATGGGGTTAATAAACATTTCAAGACAAGGCTTAACATTTATGAATTCTTCAATCTGGCCCAAAATCAACAATGTTCTATTTCAGTATAGAAAACAAAAACGTAGTCCTACGTCGAAAAGGTGTTATGGATAACAAGCGAATGCCTCCAAACATATGTAAACCCAATTCAAGCTGAACAATGCTTTAGGTTCTAAGTAACATTGAGAGACTCTCTTCGTCGACTTTCTCCTTGCGTTCCTATGGCTATGTTAACACGTGTTTAAGTATTTTCAACACACAGTACGGTAATATAAGATGTAATTAAAAACTCAATACGTCAAAAACATCTGTAAATCCTTTAATAGACAAACTATTAACGAAAGAGAAAGTCGACAAAGAGAATCTCTCAATGTTACTTAGTATCTAATGCATTGTTCAGCTTGAATTATTCCGGTTGAGATTTTGCGAACAAACTAGATCAGGTATAAAACGTCGGGTAAAATCCAAGAAACGAGCAACACTACGTATATTCATAGTTCAGAAAGCACCTAATCGCAGGTGCGACAGAATAGGATTGCTAGAACGCGAACACATAGTAGTATGTACAAACAAATGTTGAAAAAAAAAAAACACATTGCTGTATCATGACTTGAAGTAAATTGTGGGAAATTAGTATGTGACTGTGAAAAATAAGTTCGATGTTTCATAGTCCCTTAGGCATCAGCAATGTCGAAGTTCCCCAAGAAATTCGTGTTTTGGCAAATGATTTGATCCCGTAGAAAACGATTCAAACCATTCTCAACAACTGCTACCGTAAATGGCCTAATTTACATGAATGAATGCCTGAAGAAAAGAACGCAATTTTACTTTTTTAGTTTAATTTTCATAAAGTTATGTCCAGTTATAATCCGGAATCATTCATTGTGTTGCAGTGGCACGGAAAGTGACCGCTGCAAGAATTATTTGTTTGTTTGTTTGTATTTGTGAATTAACTGTTTGTTAACCTAGGCACTCACTTTCTGTGGTTTAAATTTCACGATGTTTTGTGCAGTGAATCAAAAGTTATTCCAGATGGAAGCCGAGAAGAGAGAAAAAATTCTGCACACCCACGTTGATAATCCAACGTGATCCGTAATAAAAATCTCAAATACGTTGAAAATCGCCGAATCAACCGTGTATGAGTGCCTCAAGGTAAGCGTCATAGTGGAAAATATGACCGCAAACTGAACCAGAAGGTGTTGAGAACCGTCAGAGCAAACCCTGGACTATCAGATTATGAAATCGAACAAAAATACGCTGCTGATCGCAGTACCGTTAGAAGAATTCGTTTGCGAGTAGGACATCAATCTTATCGAACCAGCAAGCAACCGAACAGTTTTGACGAAGTACCAAGAATGCCTGCTCATCGACGGCACGAGGAGATGTTCCTGCAAAGTTTAAGTTTGCTTTTATGGACAAATTTGCCAAAAAACTGATGATTTGACAAGGGATATGCAGCTGCGGAGCAAAGACCAAAGTGTTCGTGACGAATAAGATGATGGACTCGAAGTTGTACAAGGAAGAATGCTTCAAAAACTGCTTACTACCTTTCATTAAAGCCCATAAAGGTCCCGTGACGTTTTAGCCGGATTTGGCGAGTTGCCACTGTAGCCGAGATGTCATCCAGTGGTACAGCGATAATAACGTGGATTTCATCGATAAAACACAAATCCACCCAACTGCCCGCAGTTCCAGCCCATCGACAGATTTTGGGCAATAATGAAGCGAAAGCTTAAGAAAAGTGAAAAAACGGCTCGGGGCACGACTCAGATGACGAAAATGTGGAACAAGGTGCCAAGGAAGTTGACTCCGGAGGTGTGCAGCGTTTGATTGAAGGAATAAAGAAGGAAGTGCGAATTTTCATTAGAATCAAGAAGAAATGATTTGTATTGATATTTTTTCTTAAAGTAAAGTGAATTACCTTTGTTTTGATGTATTAAACTTATTTGTACGTCAATCCGTTATCGAGATACAGATGATTTTATTATTCCGGATTCTAAATGGACATAGCTTTAGTATGACGGAAAATTAGGTAAAAATTTCATCACACAACTGCTTAAATGCCGCTAATGCTAAAAAAAGCATGAATTATGAAATTGAAACAGTGTTGTTTTATGAATTTACCTGAAATATGGCGTTAATTTTGAGGAACTGTAGGTTAGACAGGCAGGCGAGGTATGGAGAATAGGCAAGGTAAGACGAACTTATGGTTATTTTAACATTTATCTCTAAAATTTCATGTTTCTGCTAATGAGCACTCCATCATTATGATGTTTTTTGAATTTTGAACCACATTTCGATATTTAAGAACTGTAATGTAGTGGAAATGTAAACACAACCTAAAATTTGATTTTGAAAACGGCTGTAATTTTGTTGGTGTTGAAATTTAGTAATTTTACTGGTTTTATTTCCAATTTCATCGTATTTACGTATTTAGAACGTATTTTGATGAAATAACATATAAACAAGTTCTATATGAAAACAAATGAAATAAAAATAAAAATTTAAGCCTATGCGCAAGTTAAGAATCGTGTGCGATTTTAAAATTCATGAATTTTTGAGGTGATACGAGCAACTGCTTGTTTGGGTAAGATGGACTATGAATATGTTACAATTAGGGAAGGTCCAATAATAATAAAACACAGGAAGAGGGGAGGGGGAGGGAGGGATTGGTAAAACGTGACAATCCATGCAAAAACATTGGAGATTCATACAAAAAACGTGACAAGGGAGGTAGGAGTCTGGAAAGTAACATTTTTGAGTGACATAATTAATGGATGCTCCATTATTTCTGCCGTCAACAATGTTTAGAGTTTGCAAATCCAACCATTCATTTGTTTAATTGATTTAATTTTATTGTATGAGTAAACTAAACTTATAATTCTTTCCAGACAAAAGCAGGGATCATACATGGTAACGAGACACTGAAGAAGTCTGCACATTGTAGACGAAATACGCGTATCTGTCGAAGATAAGCAAAGGTAGTTGGAATTAAATGGAAGTTACTAATTTTTCTTCTAATTTCTAGTTATGGTTGAAATAATTAATTTTTGTATGGAAAAAAGTATAGATTTTTCTGTGATTGCCGAGCGTAACCCAACTAACTCTCCGTTTCATCCACAGTTAAAAACTAATTTGAATTTTTGAAATGTTTGGATGTAGATTGAATTATAAGAAATTAAACAGCAATATACCGACTGCATGTTGATTAAAGAAAACATGAACCATCTATCAGAAAATTTAAACTCTGGTTAGCCTGTCTTACCCCCAGTAAGACGACTTTGTCTTACTCCCAGTTCTGCTATACCAAATTAGGCGTTCAAATTCGTTCAAATGAAGCAGTACATAGAATCGGCACTGGAATACAATGTTTTTGTTTCAAACCTTTATGTCTTTATTTAAAAATTTATAATTAAAATTCCTTTAAATTCGATTTGAAGTAGTAAATCAAGATAGGTTTTCCATTGACAAACTGTAATAATCTGTATTAAAGTTGGAATAAGCCTATGACTAGTTTGTCACACAACGAAGACGATCTGAATCACACATAATCAATTCATTAACACATGGCCGGCTCAAACGGCATTTCATCCCTTTCAAAGAAATACATTATCTTTTCGTCTCAGAAAATCCCAACGGTGAAGACTGACGCGTACCACTGCAACACCGGCGCCGTTAATTTTTGAATAACTAAGCAGTTTAATTTGAGCGTAAAATAGTGTTCCTCAAAATGACCGATCAACCTGAATTCACTAAGTGCCTCATTGATCCGGCGATTCGTGTTGTGCCTAAATTTTTCATATAGTAAGCAGCCAAACACTTCCATGGGTTACATATACATACGGCTATTATTCTTAATCGTGTTAATTATCCTTACGGCATTCCAAGCAAAGAAATGATTGTGGAAAAAATGTTGAAAATTAACAAACCGTCGCTTTTTTTCGATTTCCTTTGTTAACACCGACAAACTGAGACAGCAGCAGCAGCAACAACAACAACAGTACATCATTATCATTCAGAAATAATTTTCGAAAATGTATCAATTTTCGGTGTACATAACTTATGTTGGAATAACCAATACCGCACACTTTCAGCAGCCGCTCGCGATTGCATAAAAAAACAATTATTTTTTGTTGCCTGCCAATTTATTTGATCTGATTCCGTTGAGTGAGTCTGTGATACAGTGGACCCGAACAAAATTCGCGATGCGATCGATGCAACTTTACATCCCTGCTGCTGATGGTCGAAATAAGCCAAGGAAAGACGACGGATGAAGACAGCTTGACGCAATGGCCACACCATTATTGTGCACTCATATTAATGGCTTAATGACTTGCAAGGTAGACTATTTGTTATAAGCTTCTGCAAATTCTCGTGCTGAGGTCATTCTGGGCAAGTACCACGCAGGGGGGGATTCTGCACGTGAATTTGGATATAGTGAGAGGGTCAAAATCGAGTTATAGCAATTTTCAAGGAATCAGAATTTCCTGTAATTTGACAGTATATTACTACATTTAATCCATGGATTGTTGCTATTTTCAAACTCTTAAAAGAGTGCTTATATTGTGCTCCAGAAAGTATTAGAATGATTTCTACTCGAAACTGTACGAAATCGAAAATATAAGACAGCTGATTGTTATTGTTTACATTCTAAAATACAGGTTTGTGTGTTGATTGGGTTAGATTTCTGCAACAAAGTCATCAAAATACGGGGCATTTCTCCCGAAAAGCGTATACAAATGGTGCTCTATTCCCAATATATCACTAAGTCAACTAGCGGCACTGGAAAGTGTGAGTAGCGGTTCTAAATGCCATCCGGAAGTTTGGTGATGATTGTAGTTTTGCGGATGCACCAAAATGTGGTCGAAAACCAAGACCAATAGACCGAAAGGTGGACCGGAAGATTATGATGGCTTTTTCGAATAATGTTCGAGATGTTGCCATAAAAGCGTGGTACTTCTAAGGCTAACATCTATTGTGCCAAGGCAAGCATCCATCGAAAAATCTTCAAAAAGCAGAAGATGCCAAAGCGGAGTGTAAAACAGGCTGCAACCATTTAACCGCGGACTCGGAAGCTGTATGACGGTCTACTATGTGGAACATCGATGCGTATTGTCATGGACGATGGAACATATGTAAAATTGGATTATGAGACGCTTCCGGGAGATCAATATTACATCATGCGTGAAGGCTAGGACGTCGATGATGCCGAAAAGTACATTTTAACTGAGACATTTGGTGAAAATGCAATTGGTAAACTATTTTTGAATGCGGAAAGTGGTCAGAGCCGTTTGTGACATCAGAGACAATTAGGACTGACATGTATATCTGGGAATGCTTGAGTCGACGTTTGCTGTCAATAATCAGGAAGCATGATAGTCAAGTATTATTTTTATCAGATTTGGCATCTGTGCAGCGGCAAAAAACTCCATAGCATGGTATGACACCAATATAGTTCAATACGTGCTGAATTTTATGAATCTTAGGAACTGTTCTCAAGCCCGATAAATCTAGATATTTTGGGCTCTGAACTTGCAGCAGATACTATGGAACTATTTGCAAAGGACTTGAAAAAAGTGTCTTAAACAATTGCAAAAGCGTCCAGACTTTGATGAGCAGCTTTTGGGCAAAACTGCGTTCTTCAATAATGAGTTTTTTTATATGCTACTAGCTGAACCCGGTGCGAGCGTTGCTAGACAGAACATAATATGACAAAAACAGAAATCTATAATCCCTAGAAGAAGGTGAAATATAATACGCCGAAACGTTGGAAAATAGAAAATCATCCGTTTCATTACTCACAAAAAAAAATAATCATAGTAACCTGGATAATTCTCATGTTTGGTAGAAATTTTTGTTGGTTCCATTTGCTTGAGTAGTTCTAGAGTTATGCAAAAACGTGTGTCTCATTTGTATGAGAGCCCCCCTTCCTGAGTGAGAAGGGGTCTCAAACAATCATAAGAACCTTCTCTAGCCTCAAAAACCCCTGCATACAAATTTTCACGCTCATTTGTCCTGGACTTTCGGAGACTATAAGGGTCAGACAGACAGACAGAAATTCATTTATATATAGAAATCGTACCTCCAAAAACCCCCATACGCCAAATGTGGTTCATTTGCTGGATTAGTTGCTGAGTTATGCAGAAATTTGAATTTAATTTGTATGAGAGTCCCCTCCCCCCTTTCAAAAAGGGTGGGGCCTTAAACAAACATAGAAACACTTCTTGCCTCCAAAAACCTCAACATTCCAAAATGGTCTCATTTGTTTTATTGGCTCTCGAGTTATGCTAAAAATTGAGTTTCATTTGTATGGGAGTCTTCCCTTACTTAAATAAAAATATTTCTCTTCTTCAAAAACCTCCACCTGCCAAATTTGTTTTCATATGCTTTATTAGTTCTCGAATAAAGCAGAAATTTATGTTTCATCTGTATGGGGGCCCCCTTTTGAGAAGGCGGAAGGGTCTCAAACCACAATAAAAACTCTTTTTTTGCCTTCAAAAACATCCACATACTAAATATGGTTCCAGTAACTTGATTAGTTCTCGAGTTATTCAGTAATTTGTGCTTCATTTGTGTATAAGCCCTTCTTTCAATAAGGGTAGGGGTTTCGAGTCACCTTAGAAATATTTCTTGTCTTTAAAAACCTCTTCCTACCAAATTTCGTTTCATTTACTTGATTAGTTCTCGATTTATGCAGAAATGTTTGTAGCATTTGTTTGGAAACCCCCCTCCCTTCCAGAGGGCGAAAGAGTCTCAAACTACCAGAGAAACATTTCTGTCCTCCAGAAACCTCCACATGCCAAATTTGGTCCTATATGCTTGCCCTCTTACAGAGAGCGGAGGGGTCTCAAAACACCATAGAAACATTTTTTGCCTTCAAAAACCTCTACTTGCCAAATTTGATTCCATTTAATTAATTAGCTCTCGAATTATAAAGAAACTTGCGTTTCATTTGTATGGGACCCCCTCCTCCCTAACAGAGAAAAGGAGGATCAAGAACTAACGTAGAAACAGTTATTACCTTCATAATATCGACAATTTGGTTCCATTTGCTTAATAAGTTCTCGAGCTATGCAGAAATTTGTAGTAGTGTTCGAGTCAATAAGGTTCAGACAGACAGAAATTATTTTTTATAGATATTGACTGAGAGACTAGATTTTAGAGAAATGACTCATTAACGGGTGTCCACTAAATAATGAGAACGAAAAGAATGGGTCAGGAAAAAAATACCAGTGAAGTTTTGTTCAAACTGATTTATTTTATTAAAAGGGTCAACTTAAATCTTCAAACTAAGTTTAGTGAATATTGTCATATGGTCCGTGGTCCGCCGTGGCATGTCTAGCTTAGTCGTTATGCTGGAACACTGACCGTTGGACGGCAGCCACATCGATTTTCGGATGCAGCTTTTGATCCTGTTGGTAAGTTGCTTGGTGTTCTTGGCCTTCAATTATCCTTGTATACCATGGAGCTCAAAAGACCGAAGAAATCCTCGATAGGACGGCACTGTGGCAAATTTGTCTGATTCCGGTCTTTTGGGACATATGGTATATTTTGGCTCTCCAAAAACGTTGAGCGTTTTTTGCCGTATGATGCGATGATGCCTTGTCCGGCCAAAACACGTATTTGCCATCCGAGTGATGTTGTTTAAGAAATGGGATGAGTATTTTCTGCAAACACTCTCTTTGGTACACCTCCTGGTTGATGGCCAAACCGCTTGGTTTGAACCACGGCTTCGAAATACCCTTATCGGATATTACGATGTATAACATAACCTTCGATTCAAATTTGTGCCTGAACTTATACATTACTTTTGGAGGAGTAGTAGATTTTTCCTTAGTGTAGAATCGGTCGTTTCCCGGTATCTGAGACTTCGAAAGAGGAAAGTAGCTTTCGTCGTCCAGAACGAAAGATTTTCCGCCGTAATTCGAGTTTTGAATCTGCTCATCTACTGTACTCTGGGGATCTGGTTTTCTTTCTACACACTATTCCTTCTTTCTTTAGCGTCTTGCAGATAGGTGACTTCCGAACAATGGAACTTTCGGGCTGCTTCCCGTTGACTTACCGAATCCTTGTTGTTGAACATGCTGCGCAGCGAGCGGAGCGTTTTCTCATTCATTATTTTCGCTGGACGGCCGCAACCTTTCTTCCGGGTTACTCTCATGCATGCCAGGATACGGTATACGGTGGATACCGGAACTTTTTCACGACAAAACTGGTCCACCGTGTATATTTTTCCACGATCTTCGTTCGCTTGAAAGAATTGTACAACGCGCGCGCGCAGTTCTTCCCTGTTTCGACGGCATGCTGAACACGACTGAACATGTTAGAGTGAAATAAGAGTGTATGAAAATTTTCTGGAGAGTGCAACGATTCATTCATCTAAAGTGACATTTCTATGCGGCCGTTTTTGTTCTGATGGAAAAGTATTGAAATCATTCTCATTTTTTAGTGGACACCCGTTAAACTAAAATAAAATGTTTTCAAAAAAAAAAAGTTTTTGTCTTAATTTTCAATCATGTTTATACTCTCTGGGACAGGCTTTAATTCATCAGAGGAAATTTTCTGTAGACCTTTACAGACACAAATACGTGGCGTAAAATTCAACTAATTGGATTTTCATACAAAATAGTCATGTTAGGAGGCTTGTCTGTCATTTTCTCGTAAAGCACTTTAGCTGAAATTTTGGCTTCATCGTAGAAGAGCTTGAATGTTCAACAGTACATCATTTATATTTTCTCATTCGTCGCTTTCAATGTTACAGACAGCGCTCTTGACAACAAAATAAGACCACGTTTGATTTCCATCAATAATGGTTTCATTTGAGAAAATCATTTTTGATTTATGACGTACGAGTCATTTTATCATTAGTAAACTATAATTCAAATGTGGTCCTATTGTATTGTCTTAGGGGGGTTCTGCAATTT
>JASCZW010019344.1:0-13901 GCA_034211315.2 Aedes japonicus
TTGGATGGAACTTGGCACATGAGTTCGGTACGTTGGAGAAAAAAATTCCACTGGTGTTAAGATTATTTGGGTTCAAGAGTAACTTTTGAGATGGGCGTATGTGTTTTTCCAACATTTTACTTGAAAAATCGTAGTTCAAAAACCATTACATTTAGAGAAAAACTTTATATAATGGAATTGTAGGGAACTAAAAAGCCTTTCTTAAAAAAATGTACACAGAAAAAAAAAAATTTTTTCATCAAGAAAAATCAAAAATAATTACTAAAAATAAAATATCTAAAAAAACATATTTTTAATATTTTTTTAATTTGTTGTATGGAAATTTGAGGAAAAAAGACACGTTTTAAAAAATTTTTTAGGATGGACGCTCTTATAATAAAAAAGTTTTTTAAATAGCGAACTTTGGTGTATATTTCAAATTTTGGTTATTCATTCTTATAAATTAACTTTGATGTTACAATATGGTTTTGCAGATTATTACAAACAATAATGATGATAATGATAAACCACGTAAACGCAACCGTTTTCAAGATATTTCTGATTTTCTTTCAATAAAATTTCAAAACCTCAAAAAGTACGCCCTTTTCATAAATTACTCGTGATATTAAAACAAGAATAGCTAACGATTGTTTCTCTTGTGTTTTTAGCCTTTTTAAAACACATGTATGTGCCTCTTACTTACTCTTAACAGCTCGTCGATTGAAAAAGCTTCACTTAAAGTTATAAGACAAAAATAATGAATTATGGTTGGATTTATATTTATATATACCATTTATTAGTCTCGGTCATTGATAATATTACATAAACATTATATAAACTATTGATTGCTTTTATATATATTATGAATCCTGCCTTCTTCGTCATTCGAAAACAGTTTTACAAAAACTTCGTTTCTGAAATTGGAACGAATGAGTGGTACTTTTGTTATTACCTGCAATCGTTTTAGTCTGTCGGTAAATTTCATTCCATTCTGCTACCCCCTGTTCATACTCTTCATGTGATACATAACAAAACGACATTTTTGTTAAACAATCATCACTTTTTTGGTTCGCCCATTCTGTTGTGGATCCATAATGTTAGTAATTGATGGTTTCTCACTAGGCTCCGAAATTGCAGCATGGGATTGTTCCGTTCTATTTAAATGCAAACGACAATTATCACAAATCATCAAAGAAGTGTCCAAATGTGTTTTGCCCATAAACTTGAGTTTTTGACATTTTGTTCGGTTAATTTACGAAGGTTTTTTGAGCACCGTTTAGTGGGAAACGGCATACAACACTTCTTCATGTTAAACTCCATTTTCAGTTCACTCAGATAGATTTTACTGATGAATGCGACTATGTATGAGCATATATATTGGCTGTGGTACCTTTGGAAATGCAGGTATAAAACATCTCTGGTAGTTTACAGGCAGCGTACATTAGCTGTTTTTTATGAGAAGATATACCTGACATACGTTATAGCTGCTATTTGTCTACCTACCTTAAACAATATGTGTTACTTTCATCGCTACATCACCGAACTGTTCGGAGTGTAGTTTTCACACACTACACCCGACCTCTAACATCGTTGGAGCTTGGCAAAATAGTCAGCAGTTCGATTAATATGCTTCTTCTATATGACCCTCCGCATAATTTCATCATCTGTCCATTTCACACTTGTCGCCCCTGCGACATCTATCTCGCTGTTACTTTCATCGCTTTAGCAAATTCGCTCCCTTCATTCTCTGAGCGGCCCGACCGATACAGCCATAAAACAATTATAAATATATTGATTGCAATATTAAAACAATAGTGCTATTTATCTTGTTCTTTTCAAATGAGTCTTCTTATCATCCTGATATCAAAAGAAAAGAGGACATTAGAGTAATGTGAACGTTATAATATGAAGATCTTGGAAAATTTATCATTTCTGGTGGAAATCTCGATTAACTTAAGAAAAGAGCGAATTTTCTGAGGTTTTTTCATTCTATTGAAATAAAATCCGAAAAATCTCGAAAACGGTTGCGTTCAGGTGATTTATCATTATTATCATTATTGTTTTTAATGATCTCCAAAAATCATATTGTATAATTAATTTTCATTTATAATAATAAATAACCAAAATTTGAAATTGCACCAAAGTTCGCTCTTCGGAAAACTTTTTTATTATAAGAGCGTCCATCCTAGAGTTTTTTTCAAAACGTGTCTTTTTTTCAAATTTCCACAAAACAAATTTGAAAAATATTAAAAATATGTTTTTTTATATTTGATTTTTAGTATTTATTTTCGATTTTTCTTTATGAAAATTTTTTTTTTTTCAGTGTACATTTTTTTTACAAAGCCTTTTTAGTTCTCTACAACTCCTCCATATAAAGTTTTTCTCTAAATGTAATGGTTTTTGAACTACGATTTTTCAAGTAAAATGTTGGAAAAAAAACATACACCCATCTCAAAAGTTACTCTTGAATCCAAATAATCTTAACACCAGTGGATTTTTTTTTTCAACAAACCGAAGACGTGTACCAAGTTTCATCAAAATCGAAGATAGTTGAGTTTGGTGACCGACCGATTTGGCGTGGAATCAGTCCCCTTGCTTTTTCATGCAGGTAATCGTATGCCACTTTTATGTGCTGCTAGTTAGTTTGGCTATCGACCACCAGGTCCTCTCATCGTAAGATCTTGTGTGCAACATATGGTATGTTTTATGCTGTGGATTCTATGTTGCATCCAACATAATCATATGATGAGCACCGGTTTCCAGTGTTGACTCCTAGAGGAATGGCATAAAAGCAGCATAGAACAGTTTCGGCATAAAATTTCCGCACGCAGGTGATGAGAGTAATTTTATGTTTATTTTTCTGTAGTCAATATTCGTTTCCATTACCCTTAATGATGATAATACAGTTAATTTGCGTAATTTGCCCACTCTGTCTCTGCTGGTGACAGAGTGCGGAAAGTACTTTTACATAGTGAAATAAGTTAACAATTTTCCAATATTTCATTTACAATTCAATATTATATGTCGCTTCACATTGGATTCATTCCAAGAAGCAGAGTATTTGTGAGATTCTGTTCTTTTCCGAGTACGTACAATCTATTTCGTTAAAACCGTTTCAAACGATGAATGTTCCTTTAGAGATTTCAACTTAAATTACATTACATTTGCTAGAGCTTAACGTTGAAAGATGCCTTACTGCTACATATCTCCTGCTAATGTGGAATAATAATTTAGTTCGTATTCAGCTGTACAGCTTGTTTTAAATCTGGATCCTTAGCGAATATCTAAATCACGGTGTTTTGTTGTGTACAAGTTTAACCCTACGATGATGATGCTTGCAACCATAACTGGTCTAAAAGTGGCATAATTTAAAATGTTCGTGTCTACGCTGGTATTGTGGGTGATGTGGATCATATGTTGCTATGGAGGGGTGCAATGCTTGCTATGTTGTCTACCAGTGTTAAAAACTCGTTGAAAAAAGGATGATGTGCGGTTCGTTTCCAATGCAGTAGGTTAAGAAGAAAATAAGCTGTCCTTCATCTGTTGCTCAAAAAATATCATAGCACTTAACACTTTTAAACAGCAATGTATACTCCTGTATACCTCGTTGATCGATATCGATATTTGTCTTAAAAACTAGAATTCTGTGCTTCAATAATCTCTTTCGTCCATCACTTCCGAGTTTGGTCAAAATATGACCGTGAGGGGCCGCCGATAGTCTCCAGTTCCTCCACCCCCAGAGCCACCGACTGTTCCTCCTCCAGACTGTCCAACCCCAGCATACTGATACAATCCGGAAGCACCTCCACCTCCACCGAGTAAATTTGAACTGTTTGTCCCGTAGCTGTTGCTATGCAACGGAGAGCTGTCCACCTGTTCGCCGAGTTGTGGCTTTATGTCCACATTGACATCATTTAGCTGCGGAGTTGGTTCCCGATCATCGGCCCCACCATTCAGCTGATGCTGGTGGTGAAGTTGGTGCTGCTGTTGATGAGACTGCTGCTGCGATTGGGAGTGTGCCTGCTGTTGCTGCTGCTGTTGTTGTTGCTGGGTTGAGCCGTAGATTTTGGAAATGTCGAATGCATAGTTGGCGGCCGCGGTGGCCCGATCCTGATACATTTTGGAATCGAAGTATGCCTTGGTGAGAACCGTTGTCGGGTCCAGGTAGGCGCTGTACGGGTTGGCTTGATTCTTCGTCGAATCGTACAGAGCTCCGGCGGCTGCCGTGTTCAAATAGGCGCTCCGGTCCAGCGCAAACTTGGAAACGTCCATCTGGCTGCTGATCGACGACTGGAATGGAAGGAAGAATGCGGGGGGAAATTTTAGTAAAGTCGATGTGCTTTGAACTGTGAATCTGGTTGTGGCAGCTATAATGTACTACATATTATAATAGTATTAACCTTTGAATGGGATTCTGAATTGGTTTTGATGTTTATGAACACAGTGAGCTTGTGATAAGGGGAGCAGATCTTTTGAAAAACGGTTTCAAATCAATCGGTCCTTTATAGACTGTTCCAGAAAGTATAAGCACACTTTCAAAATAACAAAAACGTCATGTTTTTTTAGTTTTAATAATTTTATTTGGCAAATCATTTTTGTATTTGTGTTTTATATTTTACTCTCGTTCAATCAAAATATTTAATCATAGCCAAGACTCCTAACTTTTCCTCGAACATGACCCATTAGCTTCTGCACAGTGGTACTTCCCACCATTTTGACCACTTTTGGCCAATCTTTTTAAATTTTTGGATGTCGTCCGCTAGTTTTATGAATTTTCGATGCTTTGCTTTGGTTATAGCCCAAAAAGTCTCGATTTCGCATTTCGGCGGATTCATGTTTTTTGGCACGAAACATACATTTTGACTTTTGTACCCTTTTAAAGTGTCCTTTGCGTAATGACATGACGCCAAATCAGGCCAAAACACTACTTGACCTTCGTGCTGCCTGATCATCGGCAATAATCGCTTCTGGAGACATTCCTTAACGTATTTCTGAACACTCAGAAATCGTCTCCGTTGTGATGTACGGACTAGATGTTTTACCACACTCGCATATTGCCTGGAAAACCATAATCTTCTTACCGAATTTTTCTGTAAAAATTGCCTTCTCAGTTTTGGGGATGTCTTTGTCTTCGCTTGCAGTACAGAATTGTGACCCGGGAAGCGTTTTGTAATCTAGTCTCACATACCTTTCATCTTCCATTATTATACACCCAGAATTTCTACACAATTACGAATCGTAGAGTTTGCGGGCCCGTAGTTTCACGGACGCGGCCTGTTTTGGGTTCCTTTTGGGTTTTTTCTGCTTCCGGTATGTTTTAAGCTCAAGTCTTTGTTTGGCACGCATGACGCTACTCGACGAGGTCCCTAGTTTTTTCGCAACATCCCGAACGGAAGTCACTGGTCTTCGCTTGTAGACATCCCTGATCTTTTTATCGATATCCAGACTAACAAGACCGGATTTCCGACCACTCTTCGACGCATCTTCAAACGTACACTGTTCTCTATATTTTCGAATCGCAGATCGTACCGCTCCGACGCTTACACCCTCTTCCTTGGCCAATTTTCTCAAGGAGAGTCCGCTCACAGTGCACCATTTGTGCACGATAATTTTTCGTTGTTCCGGAGTAAGACCGCGCATTTTGATAGGTAACACAAAACTGAGCACTTTTTTGATGCTATGTCATTCAGAAATGTGCAAACAAAAGGACGCAGCCAAAACATGTTGAAAAATTTCATTATATTCAAAGTGACCGTTAAAATAAGGTGTGCTTATACTTTCTGGAACAGTCGTTAATAAAAATGATTTCAGCATAATTTTACTGGTTCACAGTCATTAGATGCTTGTTTTACCGAGGGCAATACGTTTGGAAGATGAATCTCTACAATGCTGAGAATTAACAGAATGAACGCTTTAATGAAAAATCTTACGCACATGTTTGTATGTTTTGGAATTAGACTCCTGAAAATTCAACAAAATGAATTGAATATCTCGAGCTTTTCGAAAGATTAAACATGTTACACAGAAAAAAACAATTAAATTTAACAAGTAAGATATGCCCTCGTTTAATTCCAATCCAAAGGAGGCGTAAACAATGAAGTTGTTTGCAATACAGCAATATTTGTATTCTTTCATACTATTTAAATTTACATAAAATATCCAAATATTATCTTTTAAATTTAGTATAGATAACGCAGTAAATTCAATGTTTTTTTTATCTGTGTATCATATTTAATGTCGTAGTAAGGGAACGTTGCTTTAGAACCTTACACTTTTAGGGTGGACGGGGTTGTGAAAACTGTTACGATCCAGTCGAGAATAATTTCATCCGTACGCAATATGTGACGATGGTATTTAGAGGTAGGTTTGAACATGCATATTTCCTGCGTGACGTACACAGAAAACAAAAATGAAATTTAACTGGCGCATAAAATTTCCCATTGTTTAAGCCAGAGGAGGCGTGAACAATAAAATTGTTTGCAACCTTTCACGCTTCGCACAACAATTTTTGTAGTCTCTTATTCAATAGACTAGATCCAGGCGTTATCTTGCTTAAATTTACATGAAATATCCCATTAATTTCTGTCAAATTTAACGTTCCCTTTACAACGCAGAAATTTACAATTTTTTTTTCAAACAGTGTACTTATTGAACAGTTCTTCACATACCAATTTCTAAAAAAATAAATTCAAATGATTCCACTACTTCTGCAAGGTAAAAAAAAACATAAATTCAAGATGTCAGCAAGAGTGAGCACCTTGTTCTTTGGTCTAAAATCACTCATTTTTTTATCCTCCAATTATTAACTGTTTCAAATAATTTTGATGTTCTTCAAAAAAATCTCTGGCAGCTATGAAAAACTACAAATAGTTCCTGACATCTTCATTACAATACCGCTTGCATTAAAATAAGAGATAATTTTTGTCTGATTGAAAAAAAAAAAACAAAACTAACTTTCATTGAAACTTGCATGTATTCATGATTTAACAAAAACGACACCACTCCCTATTGTCCGGATTTTCGGCCATTAGGCTTAGTGAGTTTAACGCACGAACACTATCACGCCTATAGTCGTTTAAAATTTAACTATAAATGAGAAGAAAGATTAGTATGTTCCATTTTATTCCAACCACCTTTTTTGCTTATCTTGACAGATACGCGTATTTCGTCTACAATGTGCAGACTTATTCAGTGTTTTGTACTAATAATCCTACACTAAAATTGGTTTCTTTCCCACAGATAGCCTGAACTTTTTCATTGTGTTGCGCCATATAAAAAAAGATCATGTTGACAGCTGTGTGTTGTGTAATTTTCCAGAAGGCACACAATAGACTGTTCCGATAATTATAAATACACTAATGATTAATGGTCAATTCAAAATGTGTGCAGTATTGAACCAACTTTTGGCTGCGCCCTGTGTTTTAATTCCAAATTAAACTGATGTTGTCATTTTTTTTTTGTTTTATTTTTCGGACGAAAGTTTGAACATGCGTGGTCTTTATCCCGAGCAAAGGAATCGGATTGTGCTCAAACGGTGCACCGTCAGTGGTCTTTCGAACAAAAAACAGGTTAAACAAGAAGGTGTGAGCGTTGAAGCAGTTCAAACCGCATAACGGAAGTATCAACAACAGTGTTTTTTCGTAGACTTTCTGAGATGGGGTAGAAAATACGGTCTCGTTGACCCTACAATAGACAGAAAGGTAAGGGACTGTTTCAAGCGTCATCCTTCAGCATCAGTCCAAGATCAGTGGCTAAAAACCTAAGTAATTCGGCAACTAATGTTATGCGTGATTCGCCGGAAGCAGAAACAGCCAAAGCACCAAACAGGCTGAGTCTGTCAAACCGAGGGCTCGAAAGCTGTACGACAAACTGCTGACCAAAAAAATCGGACTGTGTTATCATGGAAGATGAAACTCACATAGAACTTAATTATAAAACTATGCCGGGACCACAGTTTTACACCTCACCGAAGGGAAAGGACATTCCTGGATCAGTGAAAGCCATTTACACCGAAAAAATTACTTCAAATTTGCACTATAGTGGTACAAAAAGAATAATATCGTATTTGTACCAAAGGAGATGAATCCACCAAACTGCGCAGAGATTCGCCCTATCGAAACTTTTTGGGCTTTCGAGAAGGCAAAGTTGAAAAAACGTTTGAAACCAGCGGAGAGTGTTGAAAAATTTAAGAAAAATTGATCTAAGATGGTGAAAATGGTAGGAGAAAGCACTGTGCAGAAGCTTATGAGTACACCCAAAATATTGGTTGGCGGTTTTTCCTGCAGTATTGACAGAAAAACTCACAAACGTTGTATTACACTGGTCGTATTACAACAATTGATCGATGCCATAGTGTCAAAAACTGCAGCAGCAAAGACAACAACCTCGATACCAACATGCCATAAATATAACACGTGTGTGCGTGATACGCTTTGCGCGTGTATGCGTTCTTTCGGAATTGCGTTTGTGTGAGTGAGTGATGAATTTGCGTTAGTATGCGTGCTGTGAAAGTTATTATTCATATGTATTAATGACCCTGAAATGCGTTTGAATACCAGCGCATATCATTTTAATATGGGCCTATACTATTAAAAAACAATTTCTCCTCTGAATGATTTAAACAAATTATCGCGTTCACAATGCATTGAGTTGAGTATGTTTACAATTACGACGGCGAGATAATAGTTCTATATTTGTATTATAAAAACTATTTATATTGAAAAATGTAATTTGAAACAAACGTAAACAATTACTTTGAACGGCAGTCAGTTTCTGGCTTAGTACAAAACTTTACCGCAAATTGACAACATTATCTGAAGAGTAATTATATTCGGCCAGATAATAACTTTTATTCTTATCCACGAACAATAAATCTTGCCAGTTATTCACAGTCGCTCGAAAAGCCTTTCTGAAAAGTTTAGCTAGAAAGTTGTTGTCACTCGGGTTTTTGTGCACTGGACATCATCGTGTAACGTGCCAGGTAAACTACCTAAAAATATAATATTAGCTTCTAGAAGAAAACCAATTAATTAGTTTGTAAAAACAAAAACTATGCTACTTATAGTTTATAGTCAAGGTAAGTAAAATGATTTATTCATTGTATATCTGCTCTGAATGTGACAATGTAAACAAAGATTCGTTGGATTCTCCAAACTATTAAAACTCACGCAATCTAATAATTTCGAGAAACCGAACTTAGAAGCTTTGTTTGCAAAAGCTCATTAGAAATATTGGAAACTTCGAGCAGATATATAGTCAACAGCATGCCTACTTCGCATCACGAATTTCATTATCTGACCCGAAACGGATTTTGGAGATAAACACAGAATAACTGCATTTTGCCTTTTTCCAGATCCACGGAAATCCGTTCTACTCAGAAGATCCGTTTTTAAGTTTGCAGTTTAAATTCGCTATGGTATGGACGGTTGCAGCGTTGCAGTATTCGATATTGATGAAGTAGAGTCAATCCTATCTGAGCTGGGACGACGATCCACTTCCACACCAAGAAAAGATGGAAGCTCTTGTAAATGGCGCTGTGGTAGGACCGACTTGGACCGGAAGAATGCTCTCGATGCAGGTTTTATGTTAGTTTTGAGCATCTTCGGAGGAAACCTGAATTTTGTTTCCTGTCTATTTGGTGCAATTATTTTAAATCATATTAATTGTAAAGATTTCAATAAATGATATGATAAAATAACGCAAATTTTAAATTACAATCCATTTATTTACATACGGTATCAAAAACATAAATCAAAATGTCTTAGCAGACATGTATCTTTATCCAAAGGTGAAGGTTACGAAGCATAATGAGCTTTCATAAGAAGCAGTACGAAAAGATGATGAAGATTTATGTAGTTATAGAAATGCATATATTCGGGTTTCGTACTACAAGAAGAGCGATATGACCAATTCAGTTGTGTTGCAACCAATTGAGCTGATTTTTGGTGTGTGGTTAGCCTTTATGGTATGCTAGTTACCTTTAAACAATCAGAAAAAAGTGGCAGGAAGACAACTGAGAACTCTGAGTGAGTGAATGGTTGCATCCCCATTTAGTAGGAGACCCAACTGTCCGACGCTTCCATAGCGGTGGATTTGCATCTATAAATATAGTATCAGAACATTGATGCTAGAGTAAAAAATGAGAATGTGCGTCGGAATATACATGTTACTTGTAGTTGCTGTTTTTCAATTAATAAGGCCCGTAGTCTATTTAGAGAAAATGGGGTACAATATGGGACAAGACAAGTATACTGTATAAATCTCAATGCTTGGGTAATTATTTGTTGGGAATGTATATGGATCGGTTCTTAAGTAATCATTATTGATACGTAAATAAAAAAATCTGAAAAAATAAAGAGGCTAACGCAGAGTAATTTGGTAGTGATGCCAAAATCCACAAAATATAAAATGACCATGTTGAAATTTAAGGTTTTATTACATTCGTTTTAAATTTGCATACAGGTTACCTACATAGCACAGTCATTTTATCCTTCGAATATAGTGTGTTGAAGTATACCATTCAAGTTTGCCTCTGTTTAATTATTTTCAAAAGATTCAGCAGTACGAATAGAATGATTTGTAATATGGTAATAATGTTGGGAAGTATTTTCAAACATCACAATGGTCATTATGATCATGATAGTTAAACAAAAGCACAGGAAGAGGCAGTTGATAAACTTATTGAGAAAAAAATAATGTTATCAATGGTGTTTATTGTAACTAAGTGAAACTGAAAATAAACATTGCTTTATAAATAAATAAACAGTTTGTACCACATTTTCATCAAACACGATTTAAAGAACTTAAATTTGACTGCTGCTCTTTTTATTCCATAGGACTGGCCATCTAATCTCATATGTATAAAGAAGCGCCTGAAGAAATAATGATTTCTTTTGCTTTTCGAAATACATTTTTTTATATGTTTAAACTCGTTAAACTTCCGAAGGATTATACAAAAATATATTTTCCTGTATATACGTTGCAGTTGTATTCGATCTATAATGTAACACATGTTTTTGATAACATTATTATGGTTACTTGAGTCGATCTCTTGCAAAGTGTAAGAAATTTAGTATTTGCGTCTATTGAAAACTTTTTATCAACATATTCAGAATGAATTGAATGAGAAACGAGTAACGAGAATTGAATAAGAAATTCTAACCAACTTTGTCGGAGATCGCAAGAATGATCGGAGTGGACTCACAAAAGTTACCAGAAGTTTATTTAAAATTATGTCTGACTGGTGATCTGAAAAAAATTCTATCGTTATACCGATAATTAAATCATGGTCAGGATGACTATCGCATATAATGTTTACAATAACCATGAGAATGGTCGGCTTCACCACGTTCATGGCATTCTTGACTATGATCATGGTAACAAGGACTATTGCGACATTATGGAAAATGTAGGATCAACTATTTTTAATTGTCGTTTTGAACATGATCATAGTCGGTTCAAAATCACTATACTGTAATAGTCATCCTAACCCCCAATAATGGTAAAATTGACTAGCAAATTTGTCTGTGTGGGGACAGAAGGCCTATAACACTTGAAATGGATTAGTGTGCAGAAATCCATTTGTATTATTGTTCATTATCTAGCATAACAGAAAAATGAGATTTGCTCTTTTGTTAAACATTATCAACTGTGGAGAACAAGTTCATTCATTATTTATTAAATTATGAAATCATTTTATTGTATCTAACATCATTCAGACGCAAGCAATTAATATTACGCGGGAATAATTGACTGACGCGTGAGTGGGGTAGTGTTGTGAGGATTGTTTGTCTTTGTTCTGCAACGAAAGCATACACTATTACGAAAAGAAACTAATATTATCCTTATTCAGTCTGTTTTTTAGTCTCTTGATAATGTCTGACAATCTATAACTACTATCTTGTTGAGGAAAGATTATGATTTCTGATGGTAGTTGAATGGGTTGATGCTGAAAATTTTGATAAAATTAACTTTTGAATCTTTGTTTATAACTTTCCTTATAACTTCTTTGTATAACTTCCGAATTGTAACTTCAAATTTCTTTGAGTATATGTATATCTGCAGATAATAGAATAAAGACTTTTGTGTCCTCGGGAATGGTAAATTTTGGAGATAGCTCTTATAGAAACAAATTAGCCCTTTGACAACTCCATAGTTTGAAAACACGCATAAGGTAGGCATTATCAATAGAGTAAATGTTGGCTTCGGCAATGTGGACTATTCTCGGCATCCGATTTTGTAGCCTCTAATGTAGTTTTCCATCAAACTACTTCTCTGAATGTATTCACGTGATTTATTTGTTTTGATCTAATTGACCTTCAAATGAGCCATGCATTTGGAAATGCTGCTGTTTTCGTTGTCAACATTAAACAAAAATTCACAGGCAGTTAAAAAAACGATTGCCGAATTAGAAAGAGGCTGCCGGTAGCAGGTACACTCAATTAAGAGTTGGTGCATGAGAAAAGATTTTCAAGCCGTTCTGGATAATTATGTAGACAGAGGACCACGGAACAAATAAATGTAAGGGAAAACAAGGACACTGTTGAAGTATGCATAGAAGGGTGGACTCTACTAACCTTGCCTAGAATAAGTTAATCTCTCTTCTTAACATCACACTTCTCTCACTATTAGGGGTTTTTTTTTTTCTATGAGAACAAGTGCAATTACAGCAGCTTTTTGTTACCTTGTCTACCAATACCAAAGTTTATATATTATTTATAATATGAAATTCAGAAAACAAAAATCTTCAAGTACTAGGACGCCTGAAAATGGCATAAGGAATCCCTAACTTCAGGAACGTGATTCGAACTTCAAGAATGCTTTGTGAACTGTAAAAAATCAGTCAATATCAGAAATATTCTGCCACGTTCACAACCATCAATCGAATTTTAATAATGTGAAGAAAGCTTCATAATGCGCATAGCTTAAAGAAAGATGTTTGCTTTTTTAGGTTATAGAATTCATCACAAATTGGTTGAGATTCCATAAATCTCAAATAATCTATTTTCAATTGCGAAATACATTACCTGAACATGTTTTATGTTTTTTTAATACATTCAAATACCTGCGGATAAATTTCACGGTCATCGTAAAAGTTACGTTTTCTGGAGACAAATTCTGGCAACTGCAGGAACGATACTCAAGCCAATTCGACCCTGGACGCAAAAATAACAAATTGTCAAACTAACCAGTTTTCTGCTGATTATATTTCGGTCCAAATTTAACCAAATATGCTCCGTAGGATTATCAAAGAGATATCAACTCTATTTTCGTCTATAGATCATTGCACCGAATGTATTAAACTCACTTTTTTGACAGTTCAGGGAGCTTGTTTACAAGGTGTTAGAATTTGAACCGCGCAATCAAAAAATTTCACTTGCTTTCTCCAGATTCTATTCGATTAGATTCAGGAAATGATGTAATAATAAGCACTCGTGTATGTTTTCCTGCAATTTTACTTCAATCGTAATAAATTTAGACTGCAAAATCTCTAAGCTCTCTGAACTGTCAAAACTGCATTGACGTCATCGTGCAATGATCTATACGATGTGTAGTTGAGATCAAGATAAATTTTATTTTCACGCATACATCGGTGTGATATGACAACTGTGTAAACATGTAGTTATAAATGGAAAAACTATGAGTTGGTGTGTGCACTATGACGAGTTTATAGCCAAATTATTTCTTTTATGGTGGGTTTATGTCTAAGCTATTATCTGGTGGCAGAAATGCGCGCAGAAAATGTACTTTTTGGGAATGATCAAAATCTGCACCAAGCCAATATTTTGGGTGTAGTGTTAAAGGAAAAGTAAGAGAACTCGCCTACCCTACGAAAAATCATGTAAAATGAAATGAAGAGGTAAAGAAAACATTGTTATTTAGATGTTTGAGATTAAAATAATCAAAAATTACAGTAAATTTAT
>JASCZW010019345.1:0-13915 GCA_034211315.2 Aedes japonicus
GTGCTGAGGTTCTGCAAACGTCTTCAAGTAATGTTTCTTGAAAACAGGGTGGTTTCATGAAAACACAGTAGCCTTTTGACATTTTCTCGGTCCAATGATCTTATTAATCGAATGAAACAATGTTTGACATTGGAATGTAATCATTTTCTGCTAACTTTGTTCAAAAACGTACCGTTTAGAAAATCTGACTACACGGCTGTAGCCGAGGTTGACAGGTGAGGTTTCGACCATGACTTACTTTTAATTTTAGTTTACTTCGCTAGAACTCCTTAGGTGACCGTTTTGACTGAAGAATCACTATAGATCATTGCACGATGGCGTCATCAATGCAGTTTTGACAGTTCAGGAAGCTTGTTTACGTGGACTTAGAATATTTTCGGAAGATCGGTTTGAGATTTTGTGCTCTAAATTTAATACGATTGAAGTGAAATTGCCGGAAAACAGACACCAGTGCTTATTATCACATCATTGTTTGGATCTAATCGTACAGAATCCAGAAAACGTCAATGAAAAAAATCGTTTGAGCGGTCCAAATTCTAACACCTTGTAGACAAGCTCCCTGAACTGTCAAAAAAGTGAGGTTAATGCATGCAATGATCTATACGTAACAAAGGGCATAGATTGTTCAAAATGACGGGTATTTTGTTTTGTAAGCATAGATTGTAATGATGTATTGTATGCACCAATGAAATTTTAGGGGAAGAAACACTGCGGTCATTTTTTAAATATAATAAAATCTCAATCCATTTTTATAATAGAGAAATATTTGTCACTGCAGTGGGCAGAAACGCATTGTGCCAGTCACCTTATAGCAATAACAAAGACACGTTTTTTTTTATAAACAAATGCTTTTCAAAAAATGAACTGTGCATTTCCGGACGAAATTGCGAAATGGGTGAATCCGTACTGCAAGTAAACATTTGACTCGGCGGTTTTTAGCGAATAAAAGCTCGATTTAAAAATTTAAGACCAAAATTGGCCAGAAAAAAGCGTTTTTTCACCCGATTGTGGTCTTAGTTTGAAAAAATGAGCTTTTATTCGTGAGAAATCGTCGATTTAAATGTGTTTTTACATAAGCAAATTCGATCATTTCGCAAATCTCCGGAAATATAAAATGTAGACCAATTGATGCACGGTGAAATTTTGGATCTCTAGAATTTCCTACCTAGGGAGAACTTTAGATAAAAATGATATAAAATCGTTTTTCCACTGAAATTCTGCGAAGTTCGTTGGGTGGAAAATGAACAAGTTGCCAGAGGAGCGCTACAAATGTTGGTCCATTTGAGAAGACTTGTGGACGAAGTCGTGAATCAGGAAGAAAGAAAGCTGAAGGAAAGTCATCTGAATTTCAAACGGAGCTTTTCGTCGATATTCCGATCAAAAGTGTTCGCTGTTGCGGTTGTTGAAGTAGACTGATTGTTGCGGTGGAAAGATACTGGGACGAATTTTAAATTTTGTCATCATGTTTTCAGCAATGGTTGAATCGTATCCCAGACCAAACCTCTTATGACTACGTTTTTACTTTATTTGGACAATTTGAAAATTGTTAAGCCTGAGTGTCAAAGCAAAATCATTAATTGAAAGAGAATTGACAGAGAGCAATCTTCTGCCAGCCCTTAGTATGGAAGAAAGCGAGAAATTCTCAAAAAAAATCCGTCAAATACGTTTTGGCGTTCCGCAACGACTGCCGATCTGTTCACTGTGCTTTTCTGAATTAGCTACTCAACAAATCTCCATCAACATACACTTTTAGGTGAAACGGAAGTCAGTCCATTCTCCAAATGAATTAAAGGTTAGGTTAATTATCACTTCATGTTTTAAGACTAAAAATCATAAACAATACAAAACAACAAAAAACGCTCAAATCGCTTACTCGCTTGCTAACCAATAGATGCTCCAGTTTAGCAAAAAATTCACGCCTGAAATCCTCCTAGTATGTGAAGTTTATGCTCTGAAATCTTCGAAATGACAGGGACTTGATCCCGTATGTCCTTAAAGAAGCCCCATTTTCGGCTGCTACCAGTCATTTTGCCTAAATGAAACAAGTCAGAATTTCGGATTGAACAATTTCCTCGACAACTTCAAAAATATCGATCAATCCAAATTATATTAACTCATTTGCCCAGCCGGGATAATTAGGCAAAAATGCGGGAAAAAATCGGGAAAATGCGGGAATTTTAAAATTACGATTGTGTGGCCACCCTAAACAGAGAAGCCAACTAACACAAAATTCCAAAATAAAAAATGATGTTAGATGTCTTTAAAATTCACGTTTAGGTCTGATGTTATCTACACGGTAATCATAATTTACGCTCTTAAGACTATAAAGATGCCTTTTCGAGCAAAACTGGGACTACGCCAAAAAGGAGTATATTACTTTTACTCCCTTTTGCGTAAACTGAATGTACGTCATAATATGCATACTTTTTACTCCTTTTGAAAAGTCAATATGCATACTTTTTACTTCTTTTGAGAACATAAAAGATGTATACTTATTACGCATTTCGAAAAATCAATATCGCTCAAGTATGGCTGAAAACGGTTCTATTCCGAAATTCAAAATCGAAAGTAAAACAGACATCAATACATTACACAGCCATGTTTATTCATTGACAAAAAAAAATACAAATGCCTACGTAGAGATTTTGCGTTAAAAAAATATCACGCATTTTGTAACAGACGCTTTGGAACTATTTCTATTTGTTTTGCTCCAGAAGTACCAGCACATTGGCTCCAAGCTCGGTCCCAAGCTTAATGATTCGTCCATAATTCCTGCATCCGGGCATGGAAGACCTGTTTTGTTTCATATAGTGTTTAACATTTGTAATTGCTTACAAAAGCAGATATTTAACTTACCTGTCAATTTCGTGAATGCGTCTGTATTCAATGGATAATTTCTCCTTTTTGTATACCGCAAAACAATTTCCGAAATTATACCCGGTGCTTACAAAATTAAATGCTCTTTTGAAAATGGCGTCAGCATCAAGTCATGGGCAGAGTTAATTTTCTTTTCTCAGCGTTGCCTAGCTTTTACACATTTTTTTGTCGCCGTTGACATACTTGAAAAGGCGTAAAAAGTACTCTTCATTAGTGTATAAAAACTAGTCACTTTTTGACGTATCAACTATAATCTAGAAAATGTGCAAAATATAGTCATAAAAGGAGTTTTCCAGATTTACCGTGTAAAGAAAAATTATCGAGAAGGCCACAATGAAAAAAAAAAGGAATTTTGCGTTGTTTACTGCGACAAGAGAAAGAAGCGAATGTTGTTTATTTTCTTGAAATTTTAATAGGGAATGTTAACCCTCTTTGAGTTTCGAAATGTCTCGAATGGGTTCTTGTTGTCTCTATTGTTGTTTCCTACTTACGTGACTTTGAGCCTGAGGCTGGTTCGTCACATGCAGAGATTTATCAAGATTGACACAAAGTTTCTTAATTTTTTTTCATACATATATCTGTATGTAAAGCTTACAGATTTATTAGGTACACCAAGATTTTTAAGATTTTGGGCAATTGCTTGTTCACTCAAAATTTAATTAGGTTTAGGCCCATGGAGCAAAAGAAAACTATTGACACTGACACTACCCGAGCAGGAGACAAAAACATATGAATACTTAATTTTGATCTTGACAACTGGCCTTGGTATAAAAGAGCTCAGATTAAGAGTTAAAATACCTAAGCAAAATACCTTAGAATTGCAAGCAAAATATCTCTCGAATAACAGTTATTTTCGATACCTGGGAATACCTTGTTATTTTTTACCTGAGAATAACTTGATATTTTGGATACCTGGGAATACCTGAGAGGTACTCTTTTGGTATTGTTTTACCTCAATTTGGTATTCGCATAACATTGTGGGAGCATTGTGGTATTATCCTCAGGTATTTTATCTCTTAATCTGAGCTCTTAAATACCAAGGCCAGTTATCAAGTTATTGGGTTTTGCTCGGGTACAGCGACAGATCACAGTCTGTGTTGCTGATAGTCAGTTTGTGTGTGTGCCCCCAAATGATTTCTCCATAATTTTTTGGGATAATTTTAAAAAAAAATTCATATATAAAGCGTTCTTCAACATTCCTTGACTTTCTTGTGATGAAATGGAGGAATGGAGTAATCCCTGAACTTGTGTAGTTCTTTGATTCTAAAGGAACTCCTGGAAGAAACCCGAAAGAAGTACACAAAAACTATAAGGTAAATCCTGAAGTAGTTCTTGGAGAACTGTCTGATTTGTTGTAGAAATCTAAGAAGATTTTTTTGTACGAATTCCATAATCTATTATATATTTAAATATTTACTATAAAAAATCCACAAGGCGTTTTGCAGAATTTTGTTTTGAATTGTGTCTAGGATGTGTGCAAGGATTGCACACTGTGCTTTCCACTCTTTGTGCCAGCTACGCCTTTTAGAACATACGGGATCAAATGCCTATCACTTCGAAGTTTTCTGAGCACCAACTTCAAATACTATTAAGACTTAAGGCGTGAAATTTTCAAGAATCGTTTGCTCCACTGGAGCATCGATTGGTTTGCAATGTTAACGTTGCTTGTTTTGTTTTGTTTATGATTTTTAGTCTAAAAAATCGTGAAGTGATAATTAACCGAAACTATAAATCACATGGAAAATATGGACTCCCTCTAGTTTCACCTTAAAGTATCTTGGAATTGATGCCTTTGAAAGTTCTGGATCGATCTGCCACCAGATGGCAATAATCAATATGAAACTAGCGATTTGAAATTTTTTCACTGTTGTAGAACCCCTAGCTCCGAAGTACACCTTGCAGTCTGCACCTTACAATAATTCTAGTGCTTTTCGGTACCTTTCGGTACTAGTATCTTTGTTGTTGTTTTGATTCGTTATGTTATTTTGACAGAATATCTGAGGGTGTGTTGGTAAGAGTTACGTTATCAGGGGCGAATCATTAAGCTTAGAACCATAGACTAACTCTAAGACCAGTAGGTCCCATACAAATACGTTTTTTTTCTTGGCTCAGTCAGTACTAGAACATCGGTCCCAAGCTCGGTCCCAAGCTCAATAATGCGCCCCTAATAATGACCGCTCACGAACACACTCTCAAATATTCTGTCAAAATAACACAGCAAATCAAAACAAAGGCGCAAATATGTATAACAAGGTGCTGGCTTCAAGGTGTAATTCAGACCGAGGGGTTCTACAACAGTGAATCAATTTCAAATCGTTACTTGCATATTGATTGTTGTTAGAACCGAGCTTGGGACTGGTGTGCTAGTACTTCCTGAGCCAAAAAATATATTTATTTTCTTAAGACTATTCACCCGCTGCTAATACTGTACTTCCTAGCGACAGCCCGGTGCGATTCACGGTTTGCACATTACGAACCACCAATTTTCGGATACACAAGGGAATTGCTTTCGAAATCACTACGTTCTCCATTTTTTCAACTGAATCAAACGCGATCACGTGTACAAATGCACCAGGTCAAGCCAACAATCGGGGTGTGAAAGTAGTTCGCCTCCCCGCGGTGCACCCTGGAAACGTTAGGCTCCCCCTAACGGCTAAACGGACTACGGAGGGAGCGTCATTGGGCGCATTGGGGTGGATGTCAGTAAAACCCCAATTATGGCAACTGGCTGTGAAAGGAAAACGAGCGGAACCGTGCAATCGGGCTGGCAACTGTGTCGACCCCCTTAGTACTGCCGGGTGGCACCGCGCAGGAAACGGCGGGGTTCCCTTCGGCACAGGCTGTCTCCGTCCCACTAAAACCGTGGCAGGCCTCCAGTACGTTCCATTCTCCACCGCCCGACCTCGCCAGTCGGGCGGGAGTAGGCTCAGATGACCCTATACCTGTCTTACGCCGATCCGGCTCTGAACACGGTTCCCCATGAAGGGCCGTGTCAACCCTAGCATGGCCTCCCTGCTTGCATAGACAACCATGGGATCAAGAAGGCGACTACTCCACGTGGGCTTGGATAGCGGCTGGAGGGGGACCCAACAGAATGGAGGAAAATAAAAATAAAAATAATAAAAACGAAAATGAAAAACAAAAAAAATAAGGAGCATTCAGAGGCAGAGGAGAAGACAAAGAGAAAGCGAACCCGTTCGCTAAAGGCGGCCTAGCGAGATCCCCAACCAGGAAAATGGTGAGATCCGGCGTGTCCGACACCTGTGGAAGTGCCACGGCATCAGAAGCAGGTGCCGCCAGACTAGGCGTGGCCATGGATGGGCCAGGACTCATCCGGGCCATGGATAGGATGCGGGAAAGCATCCCCAAGGTCGAAGAAGTGTCCGAGCAGTTGGACGCGATTATTGACTTCACGTCATCGCGTTGCAACATCGCTAAGGACCTGAAGATGAGCCTCCTTAGGCTACGCCTTACAGTGCAGGCTGCCTGTAAGGAGAGAGAGGAGCTGGAGGCCAAGCTCCTAGCCGAGCAAAGCGCCAAGGAACTGGCGCGGCTAGTTGCTACGGAAAGGGCGAGGGAGATAGCCTCGAAGCAGACGCAGACGGAAGTGTCCGTCTCCGTCGGAGACTCCACCCCATCTAACATGGGAGCAGGGAGCTCCAAGCGGGCTAGGCAGTCCCCGGGCGAAACGGCACCGGGCGCTTCTAAGAAGCGCATCGTGTCGGATGCCCCTGTAGGCAAAAGAACCTACGCGAACGCGGCGGCGGGGTCAGAGGGTCCATCCTCGCGACCCGATTTAACGGGCCGCAAAGAGAGAGGCCCCGGCGCTGAGCCCAGCGCTGAAGGCGCGAATCCCAGCTCGAGAGTTGTCTCAAGCGCCGAAGGGGGCCCGAGCGGTAGGGCCCCCCATACAACAACCGCAGGTAGCACGGAAGCTACCAGGAGAACGAGGGAGGACCACGGCAGTGAGGGCCAATGGAAAAAGGTCCAAAATAGAAAGAGATCGAAAAAGAAAAGGAAAAGCGACAGGTGGCCCGCAAGCGCAACCGCGGTGAGGTCCTCATCGTCAAGACCGACGCGTCTAAGTACTCGGAGGTCTTGAAAGCGATGCGCGGGGACGCCAATTTGGCGGGCCTGGGAGCCGACGTGCGGAGTATACGCCGTACCCGCACCGGCGAGATGCTCCTGGAGCTGAAAAAGTCTACCCAGTCGAAGGGTCCGGCTTATAGAGACCTGGCAAGAAAGGCCTTAGGTGAGGGTGTGGAGGTACGCGCCCTCGTCTCACAGGTGACGATCCAGTGCAAAAACCTGGATGAGATCACCGAGGTAGACGAGATCTCCACTGCACTTAAGGAGCAGTGCAAGGTTGAGGTTGCCACCGCAGACATACGACTGCGGAAGGGTCCACTTGGGACCCAGGTTGCAACCATAAGGGTAGCGGCAGTCGACGCAGACGCGGCGTTGAAAGTGGCGAAGGTGAAGGTGGGATGGTCGATATGCCCACTTAGCCTACACCAGCCGCCGAAGGCATGCTTCAGATGCCTAGAAAGCGGGCACATGTCCTGGGAATGCAAAGGCCCAGATAGGAGCAACATGTGCAGAAGGTGTGGCAGCACAAGCCACAAGGCGCGGGACTGCAAAAGTCCCCCCAAATGCTTGATGTGTGCCGGGAAACCGGACGATAAGCACGTCATGGGGGGGGCGAAGTGCCCGGCCGCCAAGGGTAAACCAACGAGCCAACCATGATGCGGGTCACACAACTAAACCTGAACCACTGTGAGGCCGCCCAGCAACTGTTGTGTCAGTCAGTTCGCGAGTCGGCATCGGATATCGCCATAGTTTCCGACCCATACCGTGTCCCAGCCGGCAACGGTAATTGGGTCACGGACAGGTCCAATATGGCGGCATTATGGACGACGGGCAAGTACCCGGTTCAGGAGGTTGTGTCTTCCACTAATGAAGGCTTCGCGGTTGTAAAAGTGAATGGAGTGTTCTTCTGCAGCTGCTACGCACCGCCAAGATGGTCGATTGAACTGTTTTCAAACATGCTCGACCGTATGACAAGTGAGCTAACTGGCCTATACCCGTTGGTAATAGCAGGGGACTTCAACGCCTGGGCGACCGAGTGGGGGAGCCGCCTTACCAACCCCAGGGGCCAGATTCTTCTGGAGGCCTTGGCTAGGCTCAACGTGGACCTAGCCAACGTGGGTACCAAGAGTACATACCACAGAAATGGAGCGGAATCGATAATCGACGTTACCTTCAGCAGTCCTGGGCTGCTCAATGATTGGAGGGTGGATGATGGCTACACCCATAGCGACCACTTGGCGGTTCGTTATTGTATCGTCCACAATACAAGGCAGCGTGCGGAAGGAGTAGCATCCACTCCATTCGCCCGCAGATGGAGGACGTCCTACTTTGATGTAGAGACTTTTAAAGAGGCGCTTGAGAGGAACGGATTTTACGCGAAACCCAGGAACCTTGCGGCGAACGACTTGTGATGGCACTTACACGAGCGTGCGATGCGACCATGCCGAGGGAAGTCAAACCGAGGAATGGAAGATCGCCGGTGTATTGCGGGACAGAGTCGATTGCCGACCTCCGAAGAATTTGCCTCCACGCTAGACGGAGGATGCAAAGAGCGCGGTCAGACGCCGATAGAATCGAGCGCAGCGAGGTGCTTGTCGCCGCGAAGGCCGCTCTAAAGAGGGAGATAAAGGCCAGCAAGCGAGCCTGCTTCGAGGGCCTGTGTCAGAGGGCCATGCGAACCCGTGGGGTGACGCCTATCGGGTAGTAATGGCCAAAACCAGGGGATCGGCGGCTCCAACCGAGCGTTCATCAGAGCTGCTACAGGTGATCGTTGGGGACTCTTTCCGAGCCACGACCCGAGTCCATGGCCCCCCGCCGCCGTAGATTTGTCCCATGACCAGCGTTCCAGTATCCCAGACCTTAACGCTGTCATAGCGACGGAAGGGTGGACGGCCCCGCCGAACACCCGCGACCACGTGGGCATTGATAACGGCACAACGGGGGCCGGCGACGAGGCGACAGTGACGAATGACGAACTCATTGCGATAGCAAAGTCGCTAAAGGTGAACAAAGCGCCGGGACCTGATGGTATCCCGAACCTGGCCATCAAGACGGCTATCTTGCTGGATCCCGGAATGTTCAGGGTGGTGATGCAAAAGTGTCTGGACGAGGGCGTCTTCCCGGACGCCTGGAAAATTCAGAACCTTGTGTTGCTACCAAAGACAGGGAAGCCACCAGGAGATCCATCGGCATATAGACCTATATGTCTGTTGGATACAGCGGGTAAGGTGCTCGAGAGGGTAATCCTCAACAGACTGACAACGTACACGGAGGGTACAGGCGGTCTGTCGGACAATCAGTTTGGCTTCCGCAAAGGGAAGTCGACGGTGGATGCCATCCTGTCCGTCACCAAGACGGCTGAGGTGGCAATCCAGCGCAAGAGGCGAGGAGTACGCTACTGTGCAGTGGTCACCCTTGACGTGAGAAACGCCTTCAACAGCGCCAGTTGGGTGGCTATTGCCGACTCGCTCCAGCGCCTACAGGTTCCTGGGTACCCGTACAAGATTCTGGGAAACTACTTCCAGAATCGCGTACTGGTGTACAACACGGAGGAGGGTCAGAAACGTGTACATATCACCGCAGGCGTCCCACAAGGTTCGATCCTGGGTCCGGTGCTATGGAACACGATGTACGACGAAGTGTTACGGCCTCGAGTTCCCGAGCGGGGTGAAGATAGTCGGGTTCGCGGACGACATCACCCTGGAAATATGTGGTGAATCCATCGAGGAGGTGGAGCTGACGGCCTCACACTCCATCGGCATTGTGGAGAGATGGATGCGCTCCAAAAAGCTGGAGCTAGCTCACCATAAGACTGAGGTCACGGTTGTCAACAACCGAAAATCGGAGCAATACGCTACGATTAGTGCAGGCAACTGCACTATTGAATCGAAGAGGTCTTTGAGGTATCTTGGGGTCATGATCGACGATAAGCTGTCCTTTACCAGCCACGTCGATTACGCTTGCAAGAAAGCCTCCGTGGCTATCTCGGCATTATCCCGCATGATGTCGAATAGCTCGGCGGTGCAAGGGAGTAAGCGTAAACTCCTGGCCAGTGTCGCCCTGTCCATACTTAGGTACGGCGGGCCGGCATGGATCACCGCCTTGAACATGAAGTGCTACCTAGGTAAGCTAGAGAGTACACACAGGCTAATGTGCCTAAGAGTGGTTAGTGCATACCGAACGGTATCAGCGCGACGCGGTCTGTGTCCTAGCGGGGATGATGCCGATAGGCATCGTCATAAAAGAGGATGCAGAGTGCTTCGAGCAACGTGGAACAAGAGGTATTCGAAAGACCACTAGAGCCGCATCAATGGTTAAGTGGCAGAGGGAATGGAATAACTCCACCAAAGGTCGGTGGACCCACCGACTAATCCCGGAACTATCCGGGTGGGTCGGTAGGCGACACGGGGAGGTTAACTTCCACTTAACGCAGATTCTGTCAGGCCATGGGTGCTTTAGACAATATCTGCACAAATATGGGCATGCACAGTCCTCCGCATGTACCGAGTGCGCGGGAGCAGAGGAAACCGCGGAACATGTACTCTTCACATGTCCTCGCTTCGACGGCGCGAGATCCGGCATGATGGCCGTAAGCGGTCACGACACGACTCCGGATAATTTGGTCCCGAGGATGTGCCAGGACCGGGACATCTGGGACGCGGTATGCGTAGCAGCATCCCAGATTGTCCTCGATCTCCAATTGAAATGGCGAAACGACCAAAGGCAGGTCGAAAGGGCGACCTAACTACTGAAGACCTAAGTAGTTAGACATAGTGGACGCTTAATTAGCACAAAAGCCCCCTCCCCGAAGTAATACCGAAAGGTGGTTCCGGGGAGGGAGAAAGGCTTAAGGCATGGGTGGGTTTTTAGTGGGTCGAGGAGTTGGCACCCTCATCCCCACACCCTGAGTTCTTCAGGTGTCTGGCTGCAGATTTTCCATCCCGTCTAAAAAAAAAAAAAAAAAAAAAAGCCAACAATCAATATGCAACTAGGGATTTGAAATTGGTACACTTTTGTAGAACCCCTTGGCCCGAAATACACCTTGAAGCTAGCACCTTATTATACATATTTGCGCCTTTGTTTTGCTTTGCTGTGTTATTTTGACAGAATATTTAAGAGTGTGATCGTGTGAGTTCATTATTAGGGGCGCATTATTAAGTTTGGAACCTAGCTTGGGACCGATGTGCTAGTACTGACTGAGCCAAGAAAAAAATCGTTTTTGTATGGGACTTACTGGTCTTAGAGTTAGTCTATGGTCGAGCCGTTTGCTTCAAAACACGTCAAAATATCAAAACATAAGCAATCGAGGGGTCTTTCGACGGAAACTTATAGAAAACAACCAACGATTTTTGAATTGGGCTATTTTTTTAACGCAAATTGATTTTTTAGTTCTTTAAGTCGAACTCTTTTTTTATTATTATTCCATAAGTGAAACTGTCCGTGAGATCCAGTTTACCCTTTAGCTATCAGTTTCTGGTCGAACTGTTCGTCGCCGTCTTGTAGCACAGGGGCTGATTTACAAAGTTGCCCGGAAGCGCCCATTTATCGGCAAGGCAAACAAAATTAAACAGCTCAGGTGTGCTATTGAGCATGCTGATAAGCCCGTAGAGTTCTGGAAAATGGTTCTATGGACGGACGAATCAACATTCGAGCTTTTTAATTGAAAGCGGCGGGTGCGTGTGTGGTGCAGATTGGGTGAGGAGTTTCAGGAGTGCCATATCCAAGGCACGGCGATTCATGGAGGAGGGAATGTGATGGTCTGGGGTGTTTTTCGTGGAGTGGAGTGGATAGCCTCGTGAAAATCGACAGGATAATGACGGAGATTCCTTCATCAACATCCTGCGAGAAAATCTGGAGGTTTCGCTAATGCAGACGGGTCGGGAAGAAAAGTTCGTATTTCAGCAGGACAACGACCCGAAGCATGCTGCCAAGAAGACCAAGTCTTTCTTCCGGTCTTCTTGGATCAAATCGCTGGAATGGCCTCCACAAAGCCCGGACCTCAACTCCATCGATAATTTGTGGGTGATTCTAGATGCCAGGGTTTATAAAACTTGTTTTACCAATAAATTCAACTATTTTGAAGCCCTGTAGTGCGCCTGAAAAAGCTTGATCCACAGCACCAAAGGAACCTGGTGGAGAGCAAGCCCCTCCAGCTGGTTCTGAAGGCCAAAGGAGGACACATAAATTAAAATGATTTTCTTTTCTTAAATGTATCTTCAAAATGCCAAAACAAAGTGGGTACTTTTTTGCCACTGTTTTTTTTTAACACAAATTTTTCTGCAAGTCGAACTTTTTTTTTTCATTATTGTTCCATAAGTGAAACTTGAGAAAAAAATGACAAATAAAATATCTAAAAAGACTACAGTGTGTTACTTTAATTTGATCCAAATAAATGAGAGAAATCCAAAAAATGATGAGGTGAGCACTTTATTTCGGCTATCAGTGTAGTTATTAAAGTTCAAAACTCAACCAAATTTCGTGACGCTCTAAATGTTCGTACTCGCAACATATGTATTACTTTTAAATGCTTTAATTTATTTTAGGTACAGATTGATCATTCTTATGCTTGTATAATTAGTGTACACTAATTGTACAATGACCGAATCTTTAACAATAAATGGATACACTAGTGGCAGTAAGCTATGATGTCTGACCCGTAACGCTGGTAGATCACCTTTCCGTGTTGCTTTACGGGGTATCAGATCTACCACCGAACCCTAGTCCGAATTAATTCAAACTAGGGAACATATTTGTTGTTGGTAGTCAAAGGAACATATTTTAGTCCTTATTACATTTTATGTCTTATGAAAAGTGACAATACTCGTTTTGCAATTGTGCGAGGATGAGCTTAGAATACGTAAAACATGGTAAGTCTTCATTTATGTGTTCTATACTGCCTGTAACCGCATATCAGTCCCATATTGAAAAACAGCAAACCGAGAAAACGATCATTCAAGTTGGGAAAGCATTTTTCTTGATTCAGCCTGTTTGGCGTACTTTTTTACTCTATATTTTGATAGTTTATGTGTAATAGTATGCATTGTTTACTATACAATCAAAAGTAAAATTAAAAAATGTGTTTTTGAAGAAAAAACGCATTGGGACAAAATATGCAGTTACTTTGTCCATCAAGCATAAATGTAACCGCATACCAGTCCCATTCTGTTTGTTCAACAATGTCGCTCTGATGCGGTATGCTTTGTCATGGGGTTCGTTCAAATATTACGTAAATCATTTTCCGACCATTTTAACTCTCCCAGTAGTACTTTCATAAGATATGATCAACACCCTCCCCTTTCCATATAACGTGGCCAAAAATGTAGAATTATAAATTTTGAACATAAAAAGACGCGAAACCTGCTATTATTTAGCGTATTATGTAATATTTGACCGGCTGGAACGAGTTGAAAATTGCTGTTCGAAGCTTGTGTTTCACGGAGATTTCACATTTCTTTACGAAATCAACATGTCCTAGAGCTAATCAAGAGTTACTTTGATGATAGTGATGAAAGTTCTGTCGACGAAAATTGTGGATTTGATGCGATGACAAGAGCTGGTAAGTTATTTCTACCTAGAATCGTGAAAAAATGCAAGGGTTTTGGTCGAATTTCACTTCTTTCTTGTAGGACAAGAAAGAAAGGAATCATGGCAATTCGATAATGTGAGCCAATTCTTATTTTCAAATGCAGATCAGTTTAAAAGCACTCTGGTGAGAATGCAACATGTGGAAGTTTTTGTTCCATAAAAGCGGAAAAACTTGTGTCAGTGGATAATGATCCTCAAGGTGATGCAGCTTTATATGCGCCATCTTTAAATGCAAATCAAAAGAAGGTAAGTGATCCATTGAATAATGTTTCACGTTTTATGCATGCGGATCATGACTCAGATAGTAGCTTTTTGCCACAGAAGCGGAATCAATGAACACCGGAACAAAAATCGCAAAAAACAA
>JASCZW010019346.1:0-13902 GCA_034211315.2 Aedes japonicus
CAAGAATTGAAAGGTACTATATCTCTGCTAGTATCATCACCAATTGTTACTAGTGCGTCAACTCTTTGTACAACTCTTTGTATTTAGCTGATTTCAGCTAACAGCTTCATTGAAGTTGCCATCATAACTTCAAAGAATGCTGGGTTAATGTTCTTGGTGGGCTTCTTACAATTAAAGGGTGTCCACGATGAAATTGCCACACACAAAATTGATTCGCAAAATTCGAGTTTTCATCCGATTGCCATCAAATTTTCAGGGATTGAGAAATAACTATTAAACTTCATTTTACCATTTTACTCGTATTTTATTTACAGTCCATACGTAAATGCCCGCACCTTGACCTTATCCCCGGCCATAAGATTCTGCACAACCTGTGAATCAACCGTTTTTTGCATGTAAACCCATACCTTCTTCAGTTCCTCGACTGTCTTCACTATCTTAGGTCGTTTAAGAAGGTGCTGCTTCATAATCGCCCAGTACTTCTCGATGGGGCGGAGCTCCGGAGTGTTGGGGTAGTGGCATGAGGCCAAATCCGGCCAGAAGATTGTTGGGACGTTGTGGGCCTTCAGGAGAGGAAGCAGCCGCTTTTGGAGGCACTCTTTTATGTACACCTGTCCGTTCATCGTGTCCTGGGTCACGAAGGTGCACTCCGCTTCCGCACGTGCAGATGGCTTGCCAAACCAGGAATTTCTTCGCAAATTTGGACATCTTCTGAGTTCGGACATGCTCCGGAACGCTGAACTTATCCTTGGCCGTGAAAAACAGGTTGCCGGGGATCTGTTTGAAGTCGGCCTTCACATATGTTTCGTCGTCCATGATGCAGCATTCAATTTCGTCAGCATATTGAGGTACAACTTCCTGGCACGGGTTTTGGCGGACTTGTTCTGCTTCTCGTCGCGATTAGGGGCCTTTTGTACCTTGAACGTTCGAAGCCCAGCCTTAGTTTTTTCCTTCTGGACAAAACTTCGGCTAAGGTGCAGCTTCTTAGCCACATCCCGAACGGAGGCGTTCGGATTTCGGTTGAAGGCCCCAACTACGCGGTTGTGATTTTTGGTGTTGTACGGAATACTTTTTCCTTCACTTCTGGGCTTCCGATCGGTGGTCAACCGTTCCTCGAACCGCTTAATCACTCGCGACACCGTGGAATTCGCGATTCCCAACGTTTTAGCGATGGAACGATCCGAGAGATCCTTGTTCTCGTGATGAATGCGCAAGATTTTATCACGCACGAGCTGTTCTTTCGACTCCATTTCCGCGAGTTTTGATCACAGGACTTTAAAACTTGCAGGATGTAAATAATGCACTATGAACTTAATCCACCCAAATTTTCATTAAATTCTACCCAACGGTTAAAAAGTTAGAGCAATTTCATAGTGTGGCAATTTCATCGTGGACACCCTTTAGCTTTAGCATTGACTTTTGCACACCTGTGCGATGAGGAATAATTCGTTGATGACATTGCATGTCACCATTAAACGGATCCACATATTGTTACGTTTTTTCACATAATGATCTCCATGAAGACACTCCTCGATCCTTCACCTGGACAAGTTCATGCAATCGTTAGGGATAGGGAGGATTTGGGATTTACCTTAAGAAGACACAGGGAACCGACGACAACTTTCAGTAGATATTATAGGAAAAGGAAAATGAATAGGCGCAAGAGAAAAGTTGAACAGAATCCCCTGTTTGGTATACAGAACACAAAGTTGTTCAAGATCGGTCGTTGGGAGCATCTAATCTAAGAAGGTTTAGTGATGCTCCATTTTCTCGTCAAACTGTTGGAAATTAATGACTAACTATATATCCTTAACAAAATTACCCCATATGGCTTATGGTTAGAGTGCCATTACTCGCTTTCTGAAAAGATTACAATGTCTGTGACTATGTTTATGTGTTATAAGATAATAACTAATCGCATCGTTTTGTTTGCAGATGGGTGGCTGAAGATCATGAAATATAATACATCTGATTTCTTCGATTGCATCAGCAACATTGCGTTACTTCAATATTTTATTTTTATTTATTTTATTGGCGTAAAAGGGGGTACGGTTCCAATTCACATCTCTGAGTTGAAGCAATCGAACCATACATAATATACTGGGGGATATTTGTACAACCTTTGCAAACTTTCTTCCCACAGGATATTTGAAACATGAGGGATACATTAGAAGTCCAAAATAATATTGCATTACTGCCCACAGGATTTCAGTAGGTGTTTTTTTTTTGTATGCAAGGCTGTAAGAAGAATATGTTATTACTATGTGAAATCAATTACCTTTTGATGAATTCTTAATGATATATACAAAATTAGCTCAGTTCTACCGTAATATCTTAGCTTTACTACGTTTGACTTGACACATGTGACTATTAGACCACCAGGCGGAGTCGATTCTCACACAAATTCAAACAAATTGGCATAGTAAATAATGGTTCGAAATGTTCCAAAAACAAATTCTGAAATGTTTTGAATTTTTGTTTCAAATACCGTTTAGATTTACGGCTATCGACAAGATGTTTCTTCTGGGATTTTGATTTCTTCAGTATGGAGAAAGTAGTATTTTCAGTTCTTTCAAAAAGCTACTCTAAAACTTAGCTAAAAATCGCACCTTGAAAACACATGACACTCTTCCATAGAGTTAGAAACAAACCGTGCTTAGTTTGTGTTTTAAACAAAGGTATTCAATTTTGAAGAATGATTTCACACTTTTCAAAGTGGCACCACTGTCTAAACGTGGGTGGTGGCACCCGGTTACACACCGGGTCACATCTCTTGATGGCAAATTAAAGCTATAACATTCCTCTTGAACGCTATATATTTTTTATTTGAACATTTCGTTACGCAGAAGTGTATGAAAAACTATTTTTCAGCGTATTTCAATAATCACCGAACAGTTCACTTTTTGTTTACATACTGAGCTATTTATGTACCGACTTTAGTTCTGTTGATGCCAAAGTTACAATATCCTGTCACAATTTAATTTTGATTGGATAATTTCTCATGATGATATGACCAAAACAATACCTCAGTGCACATAAATTGTGAAATTAAAATATACTCGTTGAAATTCAAAACCGGACAAGACCACTCCAGTGACATATTTGAAAATTAGTACCGATATCCAATTTGAACCGATTTAAACCAACAGTAAGGATGCTATTGGGGCCACTCACTGAGTGTGATAGTGGTATTTCATTAGGAAAACAAGTCAATTCATCTCAACGCCTGAGAGCCAACATGTACCGAAAAATGGGTCAGTGGTTTATTTGTTCCAAGATAGGGTGGCCCGAGAAGCATGGCGAACGAAAAATTTGCTTCACAATTAATTATGTACTCACCACCGACTCATCTCACCCGGCGAACCACGACTTTTCATGCTCACTCGATCACTCGCGCAACGAACAATAGGCAACCCAAACAAAAGACAAAACGCTACGCCCGATAACAAAACATTGCGGAACGAAGTGTCGACACAACCGATTCAACCAATTAAACTGATGGTCGATGCAAACCTATCAAAAATATTTTTATTAATATAGATACAATGGGCAACAATTACCTGTCTTGCTCCATGTCCTTGAGAGCACCTACTATCTCACGAGTTGCCTGTACCCAACTTCGCAGGCGTCCGTCCAGTTTCTCACTGAAACCGTTCCAAATAATGACATCAAAATTTTTCCACAAACAACAGAACGAACACTCTTTATGTTCCAATCGGCTTGTTCAGATCAAGAGCGCACACAACTTCTTCGAAAAAAAAATAGATGCCTAACTAATTATAAAGGTCGCAATAAACTAGCTCATTAATAATGACTCAAACCACTCGATAACAGTACAATCACAATCATATCTCACTATTTTCATTAGGAAAACAAGGAAATCCTTAATATAGTGACTCGGTGACTATGGTGAACCAATAGTACGGGTCAAAACCAATCACAAAATCAATCACGATCTACACCCACAGCAACTAAATATATCACCTGACCGCAACTTTATTGTATTATTTTTTTCGCTCCCTCGAACAATAGATTATGTGCTATGCCTGATAATAGGATAGTGCGCAACAAAGAATCGACACAACCGTTCACAGCCGATGCGCAAAGCAGACCTTGTACCACCAAAAGTCCTTATTTAGTATCTTCAATCCATAAAGATAATCAAAATTATCGGTACGGATTGACATATAGTTCATTTTATTAACTGAATACAATGCATATCTAGTGAAGTGTAAGAAGGGTACTTAGTTCTTGCACTTTCTCACGATCGTCACAGTATTCGTATGAATATGTTGTCACTGTTACTTTGGTAGCTTGTTTTACGCAACTTTGAAAGGATTGTCAGTGGAATGGCTAAATCGGTTCTTACCTGAAAATGGATATTTTCGGAATCATCAGGCATAAGCTTACAGTAACTTAGAAACGGAAAAGACTTTGTGGTTAATAAAACAGGCGCCATTGTGTAGAATTCTATAACGGCGTCATACAACGATTTTTAGCTTTATATGCCAAACACGGCCCAAAAAAGGTATATTTTAGGGTATTTGACAGTATTTCCTAGTTTTTCTGCATTCTAAAATTGTGTCAAACATCGATCTACAGTCTTTGTATGCCATTTTTGGTACAGCATTTTGCATTCTACTATTTTGAATTTCTAAATGGAGTTAGATATCGATTTCCAGAATCACGACACTATCTGTGTTCCAAAAATATCCATATTGTAGGGTATTTGACGGTTTTTCTCACATTTTACGCAACATAAACCTTGTCGAAGACGGCATCTTCCAAGATGGCCAGGATCTCGAGATAAAGTTTGTACAATATAGTCATATGTACAATAGCGCCTCGTAGTGAGTCAATTTTGGACTACTATTCACCAACCAAAATGTTTTGACCTACTGAACAATTTGTATACATACTGTCTACATAGGCAGTGGGATGTTAGGCAAAAGATGACGTCCATGGTTCGAGTACCACTGGACCCATACCCTTTCGCTCAATTTTTCAAACATCTGTTCGATTTCCAACTGCCATACACTGAAGGAACTTTCAACACTTTCTCTGCATATCTTTCATTCTAGTAAATACATTAATGTGCACTCTTGGTGCCTCATGATGATGAGCGAACCTTTCATTCTACATCATATTTAAGAACATAAAAAGAAATATGTCCCTAACATTGGGTTACGTATATGCCCTATTTAAGCACAATTTGTTTCAAATTCTTCATGCCTTCGATTTTTTAGCTATAAAGTATACTGCCTGATAAAAACCCTACACTCAATTTCCAAACTACTTCTATTTAATTTTCTAAAAAACTTGCCGACACTTTCTCTTCACATCTTTGGTTCTAGCAAAAAATGCTGTTCACTACTAGGATCCTTTGTTGTTGGGAAACTATTTCCAATTTCAGGACATGTCATTATGTTAAAACTATAATGGAATGGTATGAAGCATATTAAATGAAAATTAAACCACTTAAATCGCAAATCCACAAAATTGCCCAGAGTAATATTCTATTGAGCAAAATTGGGCTCTGATGAAGCGGAAGCTTTCTGAAGAAACAAAAACAAGTAATCAAAGCTATCACAACCACTTTTAACAGATTTGACCAAAGACGACCACCACTGTATCTGAAAAGTTTGTACAAACCCTAATGGATAAATCCTGGTAAGTCCTAATGGATGAGGTTAAACACAAAAATCGCAAATTTCAAGCCAATGCCGAATAAGTATGTTTTGACTTCATAATTTGTAAATCATATTCCATGAATTTGACATAAACAACTACAATTGAAATATTGCAATGTTTTGTTTCACTTAAGCTTTGAGGTGTCCGAATTATTGCAAAAGCACACTTTTTGCATCAGAACGATTGACTCATACGGCAAAAGTCCCACATTGCGTAAAATATCTCCCTATAATTCCCACTTCTCTTTGAGTTGTGGTAAAGTGTGTACCGTTTCTAATTCACACACACAAAATTCATTCTCAAAATTCTCGTTTTTATCCGATTATAACCAAAATTATAAGGAAACAAAGAATTCGCTCAATTTTCAAAAACATCTGTTCTATTTCCAAACTGCCGTACACTAACGGAACTTTCAACATTTTCTATTCGTATCTTTCATTCTAGCAAAAACGTTAATGTTCACTCTTGGTGCCTCATGGTGATGAGCGAACATCTCCTTCTACATCTTTCTATTTTATTTTTACTCACGGCTCAAAGACGCTTTTCAAAATTGTTGAAAAATCTCAAATCTCAAGTTGCTTAGTTTTTTAGCATGTTTATCAAGATACTGAAGTCCAGTGGGTTCAAAGCAGGAGGTGATACAGGCCATTTAGAGGAACAGATAAAACAACCCAAGTAACAAATTCAATTTTTAGGTACACTGGAAGAAGTTTTCAAGACTCATATGATAAAACCACGCATAAAACTAGATATTCTACATAACATCGATAAAACAGCCATAAAACCCTCTTAAGTTCCAAAAGGCCCATACTACAGGAGGTTCTCAAGACTATTTCTCAAGGTTCGCTTATAACTTGATAGTTTTATTGGTACATACTTGTAATGACATTCAAGACATACTTAAAACTTTGATAAAACTACCACAAGTTTTGTTAGTTTTATGATTTTCCTCTTCAAGAACACTTCCAGTCCGTCACAAATATGCTTCGAAGATTCCATTTTTCGATTCGTTCTGCTGAATGGTGTTTTTTTTTATTTATGGTTGAGTGGAAGCTACTATATTTCTCTTCCAAAAAGGATACGTAAGGAGTGTATCGAAAATATGCTATCCACAAACTTTCTTTCAAATTATGTTGAAAACCGATATTTTATTCATACAAAAAATTGATCCTTTATTGTACAAGGTTAAACTTGAACATAATGAAGACCGGATGAAATTTAAGTTATTCCTTCACGAATTTTCGAACTTTGGATCGAATGCTCTTCATCAAGTTCCGGACAAGTGTTGCATCGCATTTTTTGGACGCTTGAGCCCAATTTTTTTTTGAACTCTTGCATGTTTCCAGCTGCCTTACCAGTCTTCTTGAAGACCCTCTTCACGATTGCTCAGTAACGTTCGATGGGTCGAAGCTGAGGGCAATTTGGTGGATTGATATTTTTCTCAACGAAATTTATACCCTCTTCCGCAAGCCAATTGAGAATGGTTTTGGCATAGTGAGCCGACGCTAAATCCGGCCAAAACAGTGGAGGTGTACTATGCTTCTTATATAAAGGCAACAATCTCTTCTGGAGACACTCAGATCGATAGATTTCCGCATTTATAGTTCCGGTAGTGTAAAAATATGGTTGACTTCAAACCACAGGAACATATTGCTTGCCATACGAGTACCTTTCGACCGAATTTCTCCACTTGAATCGACCGGTCCACATCGCTCACATCCTCCCCAACGACGGCAGTAAAGTATTGTGGACCTGGAAGGGTTTTTGAGTCCTCCTTTACATAGGTCTCATCGTCAATCAAAACGCATGCATCCGGACGCTGCAAAATACGCGAATACAATTTCCGGGCCCTTGTTGCTGCTCACTTCTTCTGTTCTGCACTTTGTTTCGAGATTTTCTGCTTCTTGTAGGTCTTCAGGTGGTTTCGCTTCTTGATACGCTGGATCATTCCGACACTCGTTCCTGCTTTTTTGGCCAAATCACGTATTGACACTGATTTGTTCTTCATGATTAGAGATACCACTTTCTGCTTCAGTTTCGGGTTGGAAGAACCGGGTTTTCTGCCTCTCCCTGGTAGATCATCCAAAGAATAGTGTTCCCCAAACTTATTAATTATGGTTTTAACACTCGAATGATGAATTCCAAACCGCTTCGCCAATTTTCGCATAGTAATACCCTTCTCACTTATCCATGTGTCCAGAACCTTAATTTTCACTTCCTTTGAAGACATTTTGAATTCGAACCGCACAAACAAGTAAACAAAAAAAGCTGACAGTCAAACGCACAGCATACAGTGTTCAGAGCATAAAAAACCATAACAAATACATGCGTACAACGCAAATGTATGTAGAAAGCTTATATTCGATACACTCCTTAATAAATACTGGATTGGGAGGAGTCCAAGGGTATCATTCAAGCAGAAACTGGACGATGGTTTGATTGACTGCCTGAGTCTAGGAGGGAATAAATGGCATTATTTTCTTTATCCTACCGATTCAATTATGACTAAAATATTTACCTGCACTTAGTAATTCAGAAAAGCACCAAAAATGAAAAAGTGCCACTAAATTATTAAGGCCTGCACCAACAAATAATGTGGATCAGCATTAAAAATTAGAATGAGCAATAAAGATGAGAAAAGATCTCGGATAACCTAATTAGACCGGTAAATCTGTCAAATACAGCAACAGCTATTAGTATATGCGCAATTAAATACGGCAGTATTTCCGCCAAATTATGTAATTTGAGTTACTAAACTATTCGCATATGTCTTCAATTTTATTGATTTTCCCATAAAAACAGTAAAATGAGCAATGGATAAATAAATAACCATATAAATATCCATTGCTCATTTTACTGTTTTTATGGGAAAATCCAATAAAATTGAAAGACATATGCTAATAGTTTAGTGCTCAAATTACATAATTTGGCGGAAATACTGCCATATTTAATTGCACATATACTAATAGCTGTTGCTTTATTTGACAGATTTACCGGTCACAATTAGATTATCCGAAGATCTTTCTCATCTTTATTGCTCATTCCTAATTTTTTAATGCTGATCACACATTATTTGTTGGCACAGGCCTTAATAATTTAGTGGCACTTTTTTCATTTTTTATTGCTCAAATCTCTCTTTAATTGATGATTAATTATGCTGCCATTCAATTATGATGCTGTAGAATTCTACTCCAACAGTTTCGGTGAAATTGATGCCCCTTCTTAACAAGCCATCCTGTAGAAAGCTTTATAAGTATTGCGAATTGGTTTATTTGATTTGATGGATCGTATCGTTGGAAAGAGATTCTCAATTTCCCGTGGATTTCGCTTGAGCGTCTCTGCTTACGGGTCCACCCCTCCGTTTTTGGCCATTCATACAGCGATATTGTGAATTCAGATCGGTGGCTCCAATTTGATCTTGCTATTAAGTGGAGCTACATCCAAGACAAGGGCATGAAGGGATGGTGGCTACCATACATACATAAGGTATACTACCTAACAAAAGCCATACGCTCAATTTCCAAACTACTTATATTCGGTTTTCAAAAACCTGCCGAGCTCTCCTATTGATACTTTTTCTTCACATGTTTGGTTCTAGCAGAAATTGCTGTTCACTACTATGATCCTATGATGTTGGGAAGATATTTTCAATTTCAGAACGGGGAGTGGTATGAAGCATATTAAATGACAATTAAACTATTTAAATCGCAAATCTACAAAATTGTCCAGAGTTACATCCTATTGAGCGATATTGGGCCATGATGAAGCGGAAGCTTTCTGAAGAAATAAAAACAAGTAATCAAAGCTATCACAACCACTTTTAACAGATTTGACCAAAGACTGAAGACTGTATCTGAAAAGTTTGTGCAAACCCCAATGGATAAATCCTGGTAAGTCCTCATGGATGAGATTAAACACAAAAATCGAAAATTTTAAGCCAATGCTGAATAAGTATGTTTCGACTTCATAAATTGTTAAATCATATTCCATGAATTTGAAATGAACAACTACAAATGAAATATTGCAATGTTTTGTTTCACTTAAGCTTTGAGGTGCCCGAATTATTGTAGATGCATACTTTTTGCATTGGAACGATTGAATCATATGACAAACGTCCCTCTAAAAACCGAAAACAATGTCTCAGCTAGTTTCTTTAAAAAATCTCTACACATTGCGTAACATATCTCCCTATAATTCCCACTTCTCTTTGAGTTGTGGTAAAGGGTGTACCGTTTATAATTTACACACACAAAATTCATTCTCAAAATTCTAGTTTTTATCCGATTATAACCAAAATTTCAGGAAGTATAAGGAAACAATTAAAAATGAGTTTTGAAATCATTCATATAATTTATTGCACCTTTATATCCAAGTAGGCCAACCTTGGCCTTAACTTCAACCATAAGGATCTGCATGATCTAAGAATCGACAGTTTTTTGAATATTAACCCATGCCTTCATAATTTCTTCTACATCTCTTCACCACTTCAGGTCGTTTGAAGAAGATGCTCCTTCATAAACGGGCGCTATTTTTTCTATTGGGGCAGTTCCGGAGTGTTTGGAGAGTTCAGATATTTCGATACTGAAATCGACATCATTTCTAGCACGTCCTTCGTGTAGATGGCATGATGCCAAATCCCGCCAGAAGATCGTCAGACCATCGTTGAGCCATCAGTACAGGGAGAAGCCGCTTTGGAGATACTTTTCATAAAGAATGTGCACACCAAAAAGTAGTCAACGGGAAATTAGTGGTGATTAAATGGAAAATATGGGAAAATCAAAAGTAAATCATTTATTTAAGACTTCATAAAAATACAAATATAAACATATACAGTTAAGTCAATTTGACCCGTTATATCCAAATGCCCGCACCTTTCGTTTGACACCTTTCATCAGTTTTTGCACAGTGTCATCCGTCACCAATTTTGCAGCTGCCAGTTACGCCTAAAGCTTTTCTCATCAATTGCTACGCTATTCGTTTTTCGAAGATTCCTCTTGACCAGAGCCCAATACTTTTCGATCGGACGGAGTTCTGGCAGGAATTTGGCGGATTAAAATAATTCGGGACAATATTTACACCATCAGCAATGTACCAATCCTTAGCCAGTTTTCCATAGTGGAAAGATGCCAGGTCAGGCCAGAACAGCACCGAACCGTTGTGTTCCTCGAATGAACGGCAACAGTCGTTTATTCATACTACTCTTTTTACGTAAATATCTGTCCATTTAGAGTGCCAGTCGTGATGAAGATGTCGCTTCGAGGCCGCATCCACATATTGCCTGCCATACGAGGTATTTTTTGGGAACTTCGACAATTTTTTTGCTTAAAACGATCAGCAACATTTCCTCTATGCAACGAGGGTATAAACTGCAGTCCCGGTATCTGCTTAAAGTCAGCTTCGTGCGATATGTTTCGTTGTCCAATATTATGCAGTCGTATTCCCTTCAGCATAGTGTCATACAATTTTCTCGATCGAGATTTTGCGCTCTTGTTCTGGCTGTCGTTACGATTTGGAGCAACACCTACTGAAGACTTTCAAGCCTGCACTTTTCTTCACTTTCTGGACGAACGATGGAGACATTTTCACTCTTTCGCCACATCACGAACGGAGATATTCGGTTTCTTCTTAAATTCTTTAATCACTTTCTTCCTCTCCGCGACGAAACGAGAATCATGGTTACCTCCGAACCGACCATCTCTCTTGAAAGTTAAGTGCCGCTGAAAGTTCTTTAGCAATCTTAGCAACCGTCGATTTTGGCGATTTTTAACGATCACCTGCAATATTGCCAGTATTAATACATCCATGATTTTCCAATTTTGCATAAAAATCGCTTCGCGCATGCTGCTCCGATTCGACGCCATTTACTGATTGAAGAAGATACTGACAGCCAACGACGTCTTCACCAGTGCACACACACATTAATATTCTGTGTGAAGAAAGTGATCGATTAGCAGCGCGTTAACAGGAGAAGACCGTAGAACACAGGGAAGTACTCGACGACTAGTTTTGGTGCGTGCACATTCTTTATACACCTGTCCATTCATGGTGCCGCAGGTAACGAGAGGTACCCGCTTCCAGAAGACACCAATTGCTTGCCAAATTAAGACCTTCAAGAACATCGACATTTTCTGTATCCAGAGGTCGCCAGAGAATATCATACTTATCTTGCACTCACTTCCATATTGAATTAGAAGTCCATTCATATGTCTCGCATCCATTACGCACGCATTTAACATATTTGACCGTATTCTATATTTCGCCTGACAGTTTAAGGACTTTCGAATTTTAAATGTACGTGAGTCCAGCTAGTTTAGGTATTTTGCACGAAAGTCTGTTGCCCACGCAACTTTTAGCCGTTGATAACGAACCAAGCCCAACCACGGCTTCCAGATCGTTCTCGTTGACTTCCGACGGCCGTTTACATGATCTTTGCTTCCGATCAACACCAAGCAGGTCTTTCAACTGGTTTATGACAACACAGATACCGCAGGAACGCGATTCTCAACCGCCACATGGGATGGTAGTAGTTAATAGTGATCCTTTGTTCTTGCGTACTGTGCAGCTTTTCATACACGCGCCGTTCATTCTTCATCATTTTGAAAATCTTTGCACATGACAATCAACTCAAAAAGAGCGTTGTTAGAAAATACTTAGAACAAATCCACTATCACAGCAGCGTTTTTTTTATAGGAAGAAGTCAAAACCAAATGTATTTTACTATATAAACTCATTATTGCAGTATTTTTCCGAGGACCAAATATTTGAGAAGCCTACAATTCCTGCTATATAGATTTTCCAATGGTATAAGAGACGCCTACACCATATTAGACGTTAGACAGTTATACAACAATCAGATTATTAATTCAGCAAATCTAATTTACTTACGTCTAAAATATAAATCAATTTTCAATACTTTTTAATTACAACGTGCCTATAAAATATCTTTATGTACAACGAAATCAAAACAGCTGGACCATTTTTAATAAATGAGAATTTCAATTATCTTTTTCATCTATTATATTGGCTTGCCGGTCATGATTAATCGCGTACATCATACACACTCTCTCATTGTCGATTATTCACTCAACTTTTTCACCACGTTACGAAAACACAACGTTGTCAAGTCTCATGAAGATATAATGTCGAGGCACACGAGAAAAGTGTACGGGTGCCAAGAACATTAATCTAAGGCTCATGGCCAAAATTTCAATTATTTAACAACGGATCGTGTGGCAGAGCAAGTTGAGTCGGGTGTTTTTAAATGGTACGTACCAGAGTTTAGAATAGAAGAACAATGTTTTTGGGTTCTAAAGTAATTATACAATTATTAGCACAAATGAAACTTTGTCGAAATTAATATACCTTCACATTTGATCAAGAAAATATCAACCCATGATAACAGAGCTAAACTGAGAAGGTCTGATGATTGAGAAAGCGATAGTCTATAGGTTACGACAGAAACAGAGGAGGACGCACCCAAACCTAAGTAGCACACGGTCCGCGCACATTCATAACTGAACTTTTTAATCAAAATTGTCAACGATAGACAACCATTGTCAAAATGACATTTAAACCTATAAGCCAACATACGTTACTAGTACATGCAGTAAATCAAATCATATAAATCAGCATTTCAGATGCCATGTCATATTGTATAATATATCAAGCACCATAATGCCACGTCTGCTGTAAAGTTACTTTCATAAATGCTATTTAAATGCCAGTAACCTGGGTAGGTCACATTTTGAACGCAAAAGACAAAGCATTAGTGAAGGCCATAATACCAGCATTGCAGTAAAGCAGTTTGATATTAAATAACAAAGAAAATATTGGGCACGAAGGTGACCGATAGGCCGCCAGGCAACGCTCAGGTAAACTGCCTAGGCATGCCAGCACTCTCCAGCATTCTCTGCTTGCACGGGGCCGTATATAATCAAAGAGAAATAATATAATCAGAAAATTGCCATGTAACTTCAGGATCGTTACTTTCACTTCAAAGCTGCATCATAAACATCAAAAAGTCAGCGCAAGATATTTAGCATTGTGTTTTATCCGTCTGTATCCGCAATAATCCGGACACCCAAAACATGAAAAATTACGTACTGTATTTCCGCTTCTAAGTTGCTTCATTCTCAGGATCTGGTGGAGACGTGCTTCAGAATTCATATACAAACACATAAGATCATTTTGTACAAGCGCCATAAATCAACT
>JASCZW010019347.1:0-13898 GCA_034211315.2 Aedes japonicus
GTCTGGCAGACTTCTGCTACTGATTAAGCTGTTGTTTATATTAGCAGATTTTTCTCTTCAGCGGAGTTCAATACCGCTCGATAGGTCGCAACTCCGGACAGTTAGGTGGATTCGCATCTTTCGATAAACCGTGAGACTCCATTCGCTTTATACCATTCCAAACCATCTTTGTGCGTAGCAGACAAGATGCCAAATCAGGCCGCCAATACCGAGGGAGCATAGGCTGCGTAGGAGATCGGTAACAATCGCTTCTTTAGACATCTTCCACGGTATGTTTCCTTGTTTACCGCTCTGGTAGTGATGAAGCTTTGAGCATGGTCGACCGTCGCGGTGCATGTTGCCGCGCCAAACTGAATATGCCTTGTGGTAAACTTCTGGCCTTTTTCGTCTGTCCTCGAAATGCTCCTTTTTTACGCCGTTCCGTTGCGCAGTGCATAATAAACATTCAGGGAAGCTGCGCCCAAGTCTTCCAGCGCATAAGTTTCATCGTCCATTGTCACGCTTTGGAAAACTTCGTCAAATATTCGCGATTCGCGCGGTTCGGTACAGTTTTCGCCTTGAACGACTTCATACCTTACCGGTGCCTGGAAGTATGCACGAAAGTTGGGGACAATTTAATTTTTCTAGCCACAATACGTACCGAGACAATCTGGTCTCTTCTGCAATATTTGCTTCACCTTCGCGTCCTTCTGAGTATCCGTTCCTGAGATCCGTTTTTGTTCCGCTCCCAGCCTTCTTGGCTGTTGTCAAATGTGTATTGGAAGATTTAAGAACGTTATGGACAGTGCTTGCAGAAAGACTAAGCTTATTGCAAGTTTTCTTACTGACATTGCGACCGAACGCACTTGCTTTTCGCACTTGCTCTTTTTCGACGCCATCTTCGAATCTAAAATGGTTGTAGTATCACCAAAAACTGATTTTTACACAATGTACAGGAACATCCCAGTAACACAACTTGTTTCAATAGAGCAAAAAAATCTCTCTTGAAACAAATTAGGGATAGTTTTGTCTGGCTATGTACCTCAAATTCACACACAACAGCAACGCAAAAAGCGCAAGGGTGGAGCCTATTTGCAACTTCACATTGTTTACACAGAGTTGCAATAGCATTTTTTACAACATCCAAATATTGTCAATCGCGTTGCAACAAAGTGAGATGATACCGATATTAAAAAGAATGCGAGGATAACTTTTTTTTAATGGATATCGTTATCAACCAAATATTAGTGATCAAAATATAGAGAAGCAAAATGATCTGAAAATCGTGTTGGAATAGGTTTTTTTTAAACGCTTTCAGATTTATAGATCAATATTCTGTTCTACGACGCAAAATATAAACGCCCTTCAATAAATCCTCAAGAATCGAGCATTGCGTCAGATTTTGAGAAAGGAAAATTTGTGTAGAATTCTGTTTGCATTTGGGAGAATCAGATATTTGATTCATTTGAAGAATGATAAATCGTTACAGGTTGTAAGGCTCAAACTATGGAGGAATGAGTGAAATTTTAAAACCTTATTTTGTATTGCCAAATTTTGGTATATGGCATCTACGGACAAACCAAATACACTACCGGCTAAAATAATTATGAATCCATTCTTAACACGTTAAGTGCTTCTATGATATTAACCTACGCAGACATCTTGGCAACAGTTGTAGTTTGAAAGTGGGTTTTCTTTGTTTAAGTTTACCTGATTTACCTATAATTCAAAACTACTGAATTTCACATAATTCAATATTAATAAATTTAATATTAAATTAATCTAATAGCTGCTTCTTTGTTCAAGGTATAACGTCCTGAAAAGAGGATGCTTGACTGGCATTACAAGTAAAACAACAATGCCCCGTACGCCTTCAACAAAAGTTTTCAATCCTTTGGAACAAAGAATTAGAATAATTCAGAAGCTACAAAAAAATCAATGGTATGATTGCTTAAAGAAGCATTATAAGTCGTTTCCTTTTCTGAACCACGAGAAGTTAAATAACTTACTTTTAAAAGACGAAAACTTCGTCTCATCATTTAAGTTGGTCATAAAATCCAATTTTGATAATGTTTATTAACGTTTTATTGGTTTTATTGTAGAATAGAAAATATAGAACAAGGTGAAGAAATGGTAAATTTGCAGAAATTATTTTTATTAAATCATATGCCTTTTCCTATCTTTAGCTCAATAACCTCAAATTCAATAACCTCAAATTTCTCGAATTGGTAGTGAGGGTAACTAAACAATTTTCTAGAACTTTGCAATGTATCACAGAAATGCGATAATTTATATTATAGACACTTAAGATAAAGTACCATCTTAATATAAGTGGTGATTCTTAGCTGTAGTGAAACAATTGTCGGAACAACGAATAAATAAGACCACCTGATCTCCTTTTTTCACAAGAAGGTAACCTTAATTTCCTTAATTTACAATTTTTAAGCTGCCACAACTGAAGCTGTAAATCGCGGTTTTTTACTACGGTGTTTTAAAATATTGATATTAAACAACTTTGAAACAACTTTACTATGGTTGTTTGCGCGTATGGAATCGATTATTCCATATTAAAAACATTAGTATTCAGATATTGTTGCTTGGGAGCTGTCACGTTTTTATTGTTCGTTATAAATCGGTGTGAATTTGCGAATGCTGTTCGGATAGACTAGCTCATCTAGAATTTAAAAAAAATCCAGGGTGTAATAATTTCACAGAAAGTCCGATTTTGTAAAAGTGTTTCCGTATGAAATGTGGTACCGATATGGTTAGGAGCACGTTTTCAGCAAAACTGGAGAAGTTTCGTTTCTAGAATTGAACTCAAAAGTGTGGTGCTGGTGGACTTTGTATGGTCAGATTCCTGTACAATTTCTGAATCGAGACGAAGAAGCGCCATCAAGATAAGTAAACGTCCATTGAATAGTTAATATTATATTTCAATGTTCTTGCCCATTGCTCCATATTCCATAGTTGCCATAGAGACGCATTATTTTTTATTCTCGCTCCGCGGAATATTTCAAAATAGAATCATTTTTGCAATAAGCTTTGATGATCCAGCAGCGTAGCTTTCCTCTCAATTGTTTTGCTTTATTCGAAAAGTTGGGTGAATATTTACGTTACTCTTTTCTCATAAATTTGTTTCCTTTTTGCTTTTATTTCTTTGGTGACATTGGTGATGAGGAGTGACTCTTAGTCGGAATACTTTTGCGGCATCCGGATTCCTTAAACGTATGTCACAGATACACCTGGCAGGAGTCTCATTTTTCCAGGTTCTCTTCGCACCGTGCCCAGGATGTACCTTGTTTGAGTTGGAACTAAATAGTCAGCTAGGCTAGGTGACTTATTCACCCAACATACAAAAACGCCTCGACCCGTGCCCGTTACGGTCTAAATTGACAACGGCAATAGCGAATCCCGAATCTGTCTTGACAAATAACGCAAACGTATTAATCCAATTAACGCTATTGAATAATGGATCACCCGCCAATGGAATGTGTACCTTGAAATTATATTATATATTTTCCATTTTCATTAAGGGAAGGTCCATTAATTATGTCACACAGTAAGGGGAGGGGGGTTTGGGAAAACGTGACGATCCATACAAAAAATTTGAAGGTCCATACAAAAACGTGACAATAGGGGAAGGGGGTTTATAAAAAGTCATTTTTTGAGTGACGTAATTAATGGACGTTCCCTAAGCTTATAACATCAGCGTGCTCTGTACACAGAAAAAAATAATTAATTTTAACAAGCGCGTAAAATTTCTCTCGTTTAATTTCAACCTAAAAGAGGCGTAAACAGCGAAGTTGTATGCAATCATCCATACAACATACAAAAATGTTTGTAATCTGTCATACAAAAGGCTAGATGCAGGCGTTATCTGACCTCAATTTACATGAATAATCCCATTAATTTCTGCCAAATCTAGCATTCCATTTATGTGCATTAGAAAACGCATAAAATTCAATGTTTCTTTTTATCTGTGTAGATATAATGACTGCTGAAAAAACCATGTGACAGGAGGAAGAAGCACCATGAGAAGAATTAGAGTCTCATTTCAGCAATAATTTATATTTCTTTTATTTTCAGCATTGCATATTGATCTATTAACATTTTTTTTTTCGTATTTGAAGTTACATAACATATGGTCTTCCCTTAGCCAATCGGTAAAGCATGGAATAACCGAAGTCTAAGTTTAAATAAGATTGACAAAACAATATATTCCTAGTCATTTCATTTTTACTGTACATAACAAATGCGATCCTTCCATTATATGCTATATGTTGTTCAAAATTCAAGTATTTGACGGTTTCTGTTATGCTCCAGGATGCATAAAAGCATTATATTTTACTTGGCATGGCTCGGAGCGTATGATACCATGTGTCCACTCATTCTTCCTGTCCTGTAGATTCTAGGAATGCGTTGCGGTTCAGGTTTATTTGTTTGAATCCAGCTCGTTTTATAGTTTCTTTTTTGCGGTTGATGTTACGTAGGGGGCCTGGCCGCTTTGACGCTTGTTTTGAGTCATTGACATGCTGCAAGCATCAATATTGAAAGCAAAAATAAGTCGACGTCATATAGCCCAGTTTTTTCCAAGATGCTTTCTCGAACTGGCTGCGTTTCCATTATTAGATTAGATTGCATTGGTGGATGCAAGGAAATGGAACAGTATATCGACATTTTAAATATACTATTTTTTATATATAAGTTCAGGTCATCCATGGAGTTTCCAAGTTTTGAAAAGTAATTTTATAAAAAATTTCTCGTGGCTATCATACATTGTCTAAGCTTTTAGGTCCATAATAGATACGCAAATACTTCTACAATTGCAGCGGTACAACAATCTGGAGACATGTGTAATTGTTGTCATCATTTTCCATAAGAAAATCCCTTCACTATATTTTATATACTATTCTATATTCCATGTTGATTTTACATTTTTATTACTTTTTATTACTATCATTACCATTTTTATCATTACTTGGATTTATTTAAATAACATTTTATTATTTTAACCTCGGAGCGTATGGTACGGTATGTCCACGCATCCTTCCTCCCCTGTAGATTCAAAAATGCGTTGTGGTTCAAATCTATTCATTTGAATTCAACTCATTTTTTAGAATCATCTTTTGCGGTTAATGCAACGCAGTAGGCTTGGCCGCTTTGATGCTTGTATCATGTCCTTGATATGCTGCAAGCCTCAATATAGACAAAAAGAATAATTGGGCGTCATCTAACTCAATTATTTCCAGGATGCTTTCTCGTACTGGCTGCGTTTGTATTAGATTAGATTAGATTAGATTAGATTAGGATTCAGATATTGTTGCTTGGGTTTTGATTTAAATAATCCATTTGAAAAATATACAATCAAGTACTGATACATTGAAAGTTTTACCAATACCAAAATGTTACTATGTGATTAATACATTAGGTTATTGTTGGGAACAGAGCAAACATTATGTCCTTATAATTAGGTCAACGGGATTCTTGTAAAATCATTGATTTTATGTCTATGTAAACAGTTGACAGAATTAATTCAAAAACATAACAGCTTATGTTCAACTAGTAATCTCACAACTGATTTGGGAAGATAATTTATTTCAGCTTTTCGAAGGTAGCTATTTCATTAATATTAATTAGTAAAGATAGCCGAAAATGAAAATATTATGCTTTCACTCTTGGAGTGATACTTGTTTAAAAGTTAAAAAAAAATAGCCACTACCATAAGAATCATAGCTTATAGAGATTGTATAATGAGCATTTAGAGCCATTTTCTTTGATAGGTCTTTACAATAACAACAAACTCTAAAAATCAACCTCTGTCTAGATTACGTATTGATTCATTTTTCATTCATATCAAAACTTATGTGGTCGGTAGTGTGCATTTCATTTGGGTATATTTCAATCCTCACAACTGTTGCGGTAATGTGCAACTGAACGTTGCAAGAACGTAACATTATTTGTTGACTTTATGTTGCGTTCTCATTACGTTGCGAATGTGGCTCAAAAAACGCATTTTGAAAACCTGAAGTATCAAAACGCATCATTAGAACAAGAGTGTACCTTATGTGTTATGTTGCTCTGGAGGTTAAAATTACTTCATAATAAACATCACATACACTGGAAAATACTAAGTATGCAACGTGTTGATAAAATTTACTTAGCTGCAAGTTTACAAAGACAAACAGGTCTCGACTAACTCCAATGTTTGTTTTGAATGGTCTTAGCAAACCATTTGAGCAACATCAATGAAATATCTAGTATCTCGTTTACGTGAAATGAACTCGGCTGTAACAGAATATGCGTTTTGTTACTGCAGAATTACTTAAATAAAACATGAACACTAAGTGATAAATATGAAAGATGTTTCGTGTGCTACTTGGATACGTTCAACAGTCTGCGGAATATTTCCCGCGTTGATGAAGTATTTCCAGAGATATACGTATTTAGGGGTGTCCAGATTTTGTCGCGAACAAGCCTTTTTAGGGAGGCAATGAATGTATGAAAAAAACATGACTTTAAAATGTAGGAAACGTCGAGATCTGGCGTTATCAAGGTTTTTTTAATTTTAAATCGACTTTCTGGGATTTTTCGTGAGTAGGACCCATTATATGAAACTTTGATTGAACTACATATGTATACATATGCATACCATTTGTTTGGAGATAATACACCAGGGTGATGATAGTCTTTTTCTCATTAGAGGCAGTTTAAAAATATTTCAATCGGATGGTTCGGCTGATGTTTACTTGGTACAATTGGTAGTTTTAATACCTATCAATACATATTTTGACCAGTTTTATGTTAATTTCATCATTCATCATTACATCCCAAAAAAATGGTTTCGGGATCAAAGAGCTCGCTCGTTTTGTATATTTTTTTGAAGATTAAGACCCTCTTTACATTACACATGGACAAATTGGTGATGTATGTATTTTAGTTGTAGAGCTTATTTTTTTCGAAAATGCTACGTTTTTAATTTTTGTTATGTTATTGGTGGTTGGGACTGGTAAGTTAATAACGCCGGCTAGTGAAAGATCCCGGTGTGCTATATGGTATAAGGCATACAACAGGCATGCCTTGATAGGTTCTCCGGTCTACTCGATTGGACCAATCGAGTTATTAGTACGAGACACTGAACAAGTCTGCACATTGTAGACGAAATACGCGTATCTGTCAAGATAAGCAAAGGTAGTTGGAATTAAATGGAAAATACTAGTTTTTCTTCTCGTTTCTAGTTACAGGTATTCCACTAAACAGCTCAAACTCTCGAAGATTCACCTGCCATAAGATTTTTTAACAGTCTCCTTGTCAACTTTTGAGTCTTCTTAAGGTTCCGCTTGGCGATGGCCCAATATTGTTCGATTGGGCGGAGCTCTGGCTCCATTTGAACGTTGTTGACAGCATAGCACTCCATGGCCTTTTTTCCGTAACGGCAAGATGCCAAATCCGGCCAAAATAGAACGGACAAATTGTGTCGCTTCAGGAAAGACAGTAGACGTTTTTGTAGGCACTCGCTCAGATAAATTTCCTGGTTGGCGGTTCCTGTCACAATGTAAACGTTGCTCTTCAAGCCACAGGTACAGATGGCCTGCCACACCAGATATTTCTTCGTGAAGTTTGACAGTCTAATGTGCTTGAAAATAATCTGCCAACTTTTCCCCGTCCGGTTGCCATATAAAAATTCTTGTCCAGGAAGCTGTTTAAAGTCTACCTTGACTAATTGTTCTTCTCATTTCTAGTTACAGGTATTCCACTAAACAGTTCAAAATCTCTGAGATTCGAAGTGTTTTGTTTATCGTCGCGATTTGGAGTCATCACTTTCTTGTAAGTCGACAGTCCAGCTCGTTTTTTAGCTCTATCCACGGTTGAAGGCGCCACTCCCAGCATCTTTGCGACATCTCGGACGGAAAGGTGGGGTCCGCTCGAAACAACGGGCAACTCTTTTTGTCGTCACTGTGGCCTCCAGCTTTCGATTTCTCCCCGATTAAGCTTTCCTGGCTGTCGACAAACGTTCACCGAACACTTCCCTTACGTTGGTAACAGTTGATTTAGCCAAATTCAACAATTTCGCCAACTTGGCGTGAGAGTAGTTTGGATTTTCGCCATGCACGTGCAAAATTTTGATGCATTGTTTCTCTTCCTTCGCCGACATTTTGATAACTGAAGTGCTAATCTCAAAATCAAATAGAGGGGTGTGCAATTTTTTTTAATGCACGGTGAAAGGAAATGCGTCAAGTTTAAGTCGGCCAAATTTTGACCGAAACACTCTTAATATTGAACAGCACAATACTAAGCGTCGATCCTTGGGGACCCCAAATGGGATACCGGATGTATGACTCCTAACGATGACTTGGAAAGACCTTTCTTCTAGACACGACTGGATCATCTTGGATAGATAAACTGGAAACCCATTGTGGTGCATTTTATAAACAAAAACTTGTTGCCACACTGAGTCAAATGCCTTCTTCAAGTCCAGCAGGTTGAGACCTGTCGATCTCTTTTGTGAAAGCTTGCATTTGACAGATTCAGTCAACCTGACGAACTGGTGGTTAGTAGAATGGACCTTCAAATCCAAATTATTTACAAGGGAATACAATTACTGTTGCCCAGAAAGCGATGGAATCGAAACAGAATGACTCGTTCAAATTTATTGCTTGTAATTTATGTCAACTTTTATTATTACATATAGTTTCTCAACAGTGTTTATCAACAGTTCAAGAAGGATTTTCGATGACTTTTTCATGTACAAGCAAGTTCTCGAACTTTTGCTCTAACGTTCTTCATAAGGTTCTGCACAGAGAGATTAGCAACAATTTTAGACGCTCTTGCCCAATATCTTTTGAACTTTTCCACTGTATCAGTTGGCTGCATATGTGTTATTTTCATATGAGGATATTCATGGAACTTCGTAAAGAATTAATTCTTCTGCGTCAACAAGAGCTTTATCAGGTATGTTCTGGTATCAATGAATGCGATGAAATATGTTGAACCATCCCACACCGGTAAGTCGACCGATCAACATATTTATCCGGTTCGTAGTCGATTCCTTTCACTAGGTTCTTCCTCATCCCTTGCTGACTCAGGTGGCTGAATAATAATGCCACGGATTGTTCGGATTCAAAGTGCACAGACTGGACCAGAGAATATAATAACCACACCTGCATTACCAAGCTTCTTGACCGCCATGAGCAAGATTCCTGTAATTCCAACACCAGAAGCACATATCCCATGCGAAGGGATATTTTTCGATTACTGCATCTAGTGATTGTTCCAGCAATCTTTGCTTGCAATGCTTCTCCATCTTTCGTCACATCGATTAGAACTGACTACTTCATCTTTTTGTATGATAAGATTACAACTCGATAGTTTATTGGATTATCACTTGGTTTCCTGCTTTACCATTCTGCCATGAAAATTTCCACATTCGGCGATACGACATTTGCTGTAATGTCTCGTTTCTGCCAACAGTCTTTCTAGACTAGTTCAAGTTTTCCATATTTGTGGCATCTGCCTTGGAACTTCTTAGGCTCATTATTCCTTCTTCCATCTGTTTCATTTTTCTCGCCAGTAATTATTGTTTAGTCACTTTCAGGGTAAGTTCTTTTTCGGCGAGGGTTCATGAAGCCGTCACTAAGAACTATTAATTTAATAAAGCGGACACCTATTTATAAACGAGTACATATAGTACATATAGAAATATTCAAGTTGGTTTAAACATTAGTAGCTTATTCCTGAAGAGTCCTCGAATCTTTCTCCTGATTCCTCCCATGAGGTTTTGCACAACTTTCACCGTATCTTTTCGCATAGCCCTATACCACATTTTCTTGGAATTGTTAACGAAACTCCGAACAATTCGCTATTTTCGCCAATTTTCGGAACACTATTTTTATTTATTTAAATAACTGTCAGGTGCGTTGTCGGAAAGAGCACTTCAAGAGAGCAGTTGCCAAAACAGTCTTTAATTGGTCGTACGAATTCAGAAAAGTCTAGAACAAAGATTTAAACAAATCTGCTTAATTGATGTTTGCAGCGTCTGCAACTGCAGCTGATCTTCGAACGTCAACAGATGGGCTTGCGTGGACTTTCCTTCTTCTAGTTTCAAACGATTCAACTGATCCCGGGGTAGCTACTTCGCATTTTGATCCTCAAAGTCTTCAACACACCAGCCGAATCTCGGAACTATTTTGACTCAACGTCTCCAGTTCTGGAAACCTGGACCACCATTAGAATGTGGTATTCCGTTCATCGACTTTCACACGAAGATAGCCATAACCGTAACGAAAGTTTTAATTTAAAAAAGTCTGTTCAACTAAAAAATGACATCAGCAGCATACTTTAATTGTTATGTTATGTATTCTCCGTGCGTGGAGTAACGAGTATGATGCAAGAAGGAGATGTTCGCTCATCACATGGTTCAATCATCCATGGTTCAGTGGTACTCGAACCATGGACGTCATCCTTTGCCTAACATCCCACAGTGGGGTAGGTCGTGGCACGGACAAGTTCGCCACCTCAACAGGCGATTTTCTTATCTTTTTATCACCAATTACTTTGCTTAGACAGCTCGACAAAACCATTTTGAAAGAGCGCCATCTACAACGTTTAACCTCAATTTTGCGTTACCTGGATTCATCCATTCAGCATCTGATTTCAAAAGCTGGCATAGCGAAATAAGGTTCAGTATATAATAGATGGCTTTATTCAACATTGGCTTATCTCATCAATATAATCTACATCAGGAGCAACACTATCATTCCTGCGCCGCTCTAACAGCTCAGTAGCACATTATTTATCTTCATCTTTTGCTTCAAAATAGACCTCAGATTCAGCGAAAACTTTTTCGAGGTCTGGGTACAGCCAGTAACCTCTGAGGGGGCGTAGTTTTGACATTGTTTCGATTGACTTGTGGAACGTCGCGTTGTTCTGATGAAACAGCACGTTTATCTCTTTCACGCGGGGTCGTTTCTCCGCGATTTCGTCCTTTAAACGCTTCAATAACGCTATATAATATTCACTGTTGATGGACCTTCTCTTCTCAAAGTAGTCGATGAGTATTATACAATGCGCATCTTAAAATACCGAAGACGCAACCCTTCCTGCTGATTGCCGAGCTTTCCGGCGCTTTGGACAAGGTCACCCGTTGCTGTCCACTTAGATGGCGATCGATTTGATTCTGGAGTGAGTGATGCATCTATGTTCCATTTGGCTTAACATGTCGACGTAAAAATTCCACATAGCAAAACAACGCTAAGAATCACCAACACTTGTTATTTTTCGTGAACAGCATTCACTAGAACAGAGCTATCTCGTGGACAAAGTCTCATACAATTTAAAGCCTTTCAAAGATATCTTAACTATGTCAGAAAACTCACGAAACTTCACTTTTCGATCATTGAAATCGATTTGTTGTCCCTTTGCTTCGATTGTCCATTTGTCATTTAACGTTATATCTATATTGGTTCAAATGTTCATTACTGTTGAGTTTAGAATCTAGAATTATTCCTAAATATTCGATGTGATTTGAACACGTTTCCCCAACTTGAGTGATCTTGTTTTAGTAGATTCTGTCCATAAACTATACTAAGGAAAACAAATCTCACTTCTCTTACCTAGCGTTAATATTCAAAACCTTCCTCGACTCAAAGCTTCTTCACACACCACTGAGACGAACCGCGGGTCTCCACTCCACCCCCCTTTCAGTAAGATATGCGACGGACGACGGCAATTCCCGGAGCTGGTTCAAGGCCTGATCATATGGTTTTGCAATCCCAAGAAGCGCCGAACAGGGCTGCGGTCGGTTCTTATCTTATCGATTTTGATGAAGTTTCCACGACGACCGCAACCGCTTGTCACCGCACTGAGTGAGCTGAGGTGAGTCGCTTGTCGGAATTGATTTTGGGCCCAGCCAGCGAAACATGCTTGGCATGCTTGGCGGAAAGTAAAACACGTGGGATGTAGGGAAGCGGCATCAACATTGCTGGGATGCGCTTTGTCTTCGTTCCTTGCAGTTGGGACAGAAAGGACGGGACCTGACGCAGACAGATGTTTTGGATGTATGGAGTGGATTTCGGTGCAGATTTGAGGAAGCTGAGCTGGTTGTTTGATGGGATCTTTTTGTTCGTTGGAGAAAGAATGGAAGAGTACTTCCGATAAGTACCTGTGGGGCATCCAAGTTACCGCATTACGGCAATAAGATCGATCAGTTCAACTCTTTCCTGCACTAGACATACGATATATTTAGGTATAGATGGCATGAAGATGATCGACTTTGTTAGAAACATTGATAACCTCAATACTAGGTTAGTCAGAAGGTTTGGAAAGCGACATCTATGGAGCAGTGGAAAACCAAAATTTCTACGCCATTTTAAAATTTCATCTTTCATAAGAACGTACGTACGAAAATTTCGATCTGTCAATTAATTCTTAGTTTGCAAGCCATTTGAAGTTGACGAGTCCAGGGTGGCCACACAATCTCAATATAAAAATTCCCGCGTTTTTCCCGAATGTTTCCCGCATTTTTGCCTTATTTTCCCGACTGTTAAGATGAGTTAATATAAATTACTCGTAACTAAATCTCTGAGCTCCCAAACTTTTTACAGTTTGATTTACCATCAGACACTTTCCATTTATTTAAAATACGCCTTTTAGTGCGACATTATGAGCAAATTTTCAACAAATGTTGGCAAATTTGGTAGCTCCTTCTTGGTTCTAGCGAAAATTTGTCCAAACCATTTTCTTTTCTCTGGAACCCGGCAATTAACGTCAGACGACATTGAGCACAGCTGCCCAAAATCTTCTTTCACCATGTCTTAACACCCTTACAAACGTAATTCGCCACCACATGAAAAATAAGTTCATTTCTGGCCTCACCTATTACAGCCGGGCAGCCAGATCTTCTAAGGGCATCTTCAACGGTGGTTCAAATCGTGGTTTGGATTTATTTGTTTAGACCAAACGCAAGAAAATCGCTGCACCGGTGTTTGTAAATTTTGTTTTATACCGGATCTATTTTGCATCATTTCAGAACTTATATAAGCTTCTATGTTTTTAACTGAACGCACTCTTTAAAAATTTAATTTAATGAACTTCGGAATATCTATGAAGATTGGGTGGAAATATCTATAATGAACATGCCAAAAGTTGATTAAACTTCTCGGCAAAATAATTGGAAGTTTCCAGAAAACCATGAAGTTTGCTGCCGTCTTTCGAGACAGAGAAATGGTGGAACTCTTAGAGAAGTTCATTGAATTGCCAAAAAATTATAAACGTTTCTGGAAACTTGGTTGAACTTCCAAAAAGTTTGCTGATCATCCATGGAATAGGAACAACTTTCTAGAAATGACGGTAACTAAGAAAATCAGATTTCGCTTCGCAGAAGTTGTTTTAACTTTCAACAGGTACATGTTCTGTGATAAAAAGCAGAATATCACAAATATTGAAATAATTTACGAGAAATAAAAGAAAACATCTTGGAAGCCGTGGAATTTCTGTGGAATATTTAGCATTTCCGGGATGTTGATGAACAAGAACTCCAAGATTGTGAATAGGTGGAAATTCTATAGGAATTGATTAAAAAGTAGTCGGTTTCTTTATTCTTGTTTTGGTTGGGTCTCGAAAAAATTATCGAGTAGTAAGAAGGAGAACTTGAAGTAATTACCTCCATTTGATCACTTTAAAAATATAAAATATAAAACATCGATACGCTCTTCAATTGTCTATGACAAACGCGAGCAACTCCTTTGAATTCTACTGCCTTCAGGAATTGGCTCGCGTTTGCTAGCGATAATTTGAAAAAGTGTTTCAATGTTTTTATTTTTTATTTTTTGACCCAAAAGTGATCAAGTGAAGTGTTATTAATTTTGAATTCTCAGAGTTTCCAAATCACAATCGTTCTAGCTAATACGTAATCAATGGGGCAT
>JASCZW010019348.1:0-13906 GCA_034211315.2 Aedes japonicus
TATGGGACGTCATTTTGTGCGCAACAACGCCATGGTGATCGGGGGCTCGCTCTTTCGTCATTGACCAGTGCGCAAAGTCACGTCGGTTTCCCGTGATGGACATACAGAAAATCAAATCGACCACATCTGCATCAGCCGAAAGTAGAGACGGAGCATTCAGGATATCCGAAATAAACGCGGTGCCGATATCGCATCTGACCACCACCTTCTAATCGGCGAGATCCGCCTGCGCATTGCACGGATCCAGCGACGGTAGGAGAGGCTCAGACGGCGATTCAACACACGCCGACTAAGAGTGTGCAAAAACCAGAAGAGCAAAGTATGAGTCCAGTCCAGTCCAAATGTAAAACGCTGCTGCCGACGGGACAAGCGAGCGTGGGTGAACTCCCTGGCCGGAGAAAGCCGCAAATACTGGCGATATTTGCCTCCTCTACAATATATCACGACATTTGAGTGGAGCAAGGATGAATTCGAAGATTCCTGTGAATGATACGACTGGGCAGTTAACCTCTGATCTCAATGACCAGTTGAAACGTTGCGTTGGTTTGAACACTTCGAACAACTTCTGCAAGCTACGACGTCCCAACAACCATCTACATCTCGGTATGATCGGACGTTTGCATTGAAAAATGGTCTTTTTCCGGATGGTGATACATAAAAGCTAAGCCAAATAATTGCTTTTGATAAATTTCCCATGCAAGGTAATTATTTAAGCTTACTTGTAAAAAATTCGACGCCCTTGCGAGCGGCCTTCCGGAAGTAAACCGGAACATTCGCCATGGCGGACGAAAACATGCGTGTAGGCATGTTTTTGAGTTCTTTCTTCGTTTTATTTATCAATTCCTCCTCAGTATTCGCGACAAAATTGTTAGAGTAGATCTTACACTTCAGCTTGGCCCAGAAATTTTCGATGGGACGCAGCTGAGGGACGTTGGGCAAGTTCGCTGACTTGGGTACCACGATCGCTTCGAGTAGTGGGCTGACGCCAGATCTGGCCAGAGCACCGCGTCTTCGCCCTTATGGTATTTCTTGATGAACGTCGCAACTTCCGGGAGGCATTTCGTACTATAAATTTCCCCACTCACGGCCAGTTCGGAGCGAAAGAAGAGCTGCTTTGAGATCCCCTTCTCGCTGTTTGTCAGCCACAGCAGCACCTTCTTGGGGAACTTGGTGAGTGAAATTAACTTCACCTTGGAGCTCACTTCCTTCGTTGGGGAAGTAAAATACGAAGTGCCCTGCCAGTCGTTGCCATCCAGGGTGAGAAGAAAAATCGAGTTGACCATCTTATTCAGCCGCTGCCGCTGTGTCATTGCCTGCAGCTTCGAAGCCAGTGGACGCGACTTCCGCATCCTGACATGTATGTTCATGCTCGCCAAATACTTTTTCACTGTTTGGCCGATTGATTCAACCTCCCGGAAAAGCGCACGCAGAGATGTGGCCACTTTTCCATCGGTTTTCCTCTTCAGCATCCTTTGGAGCTTCTTGTCGCTCAGGGTCGTCGGCCGCCCGAAACCGGGCTTTCTTTCGATGCTCTGATTGTTGTCTAATAGTGCCAAGAAATGGGCGTATCCGTCGCCCACAAAGTGTCACACGATGTCCAGTTTCGAGGCAGCGGGGTACCGTTCTTTGAAATCGCACACTTCTGAACGGAGTTGCTTCACTGCTTTTGGCATCACCGTTATAGTTCGACTGATGAAGCTGTCAAATTTTGTCTGCTGACTCATGGGTTACTATGATTGATTCTGCATGGGTAGTTTTGTCAGTGCAGGTGAAGGTAATGAGAAATCGGCAATTTTTGTCCATTTTTATAATGCAAACGTTGTATGATTTTTTCTAAGAGTGTTGTTAAATTATTGTTATTTTACCTATATGAACAATCAGTTTATAACGGATGAAAATTTTCTATACTTGGTTTACAGGTTCAATTTAGCCAAATTTAGATCATTCGAAGATCGTGGAAATAATCTATTCAGCTTAACCAGTGAATTCATCATGTCGAACATCTTGACGAAATCCAAATTAACGCGGAAATGAACAATTATAAATTGATTAATAATGCCTGAATTGTTTTGAAGTAAATCGGTCATCCTGATAGCAACATGATTTTGTAGATCATCGCCGTATTAATGACATATTTTTACATAGACCGAATGAAGGAGCTAGGCCAACATAACAGCCCGTTACCCTATATATCTAAATGCATGCTTGATTTTTAGTATCGTTATTTCCCTCGGTGAATATTGGAATCAGTATAAACTTTCTGACCGGAGGATTTAAACTTAAAATAATAGCAGATGGACCCCGCCGTATTATGAATACAGAGAATTTAATTCAGCATCCCGTCGTGTGCCTTTGGAGAGTTAGTTAACGCTAAAAATCAGCCTGAGCAGGAATGTTTTAGGCATATGAACGTGAGAGATAACCTGATGCCACTTATCAGTCATTACGATATGCCATGCACTAAAATGGGAACCCAATCCAGGCTTAACACCATGGTTGCTCAAAGTATCAATTTACCAATCGACCAGCAATTTTGATTGCCAAATATAAAATCGAAAAACTAACATAATCAAGAATTCAAGCATTCAAACAAAAACAATGACCACCGACTGCCGACTGCCGACACGAAAACTTGCATATTGCGGTTATGTTCTGCTGACGGTGGTGCTTTTTAGCCGGTTGGCGGTGTCGGTGGCATTCCAGCACTTGTTTTTCTCCTTATACACTTTTTTTTTTATTCATACAATTATGGTAGAGTCTTATTCAACATTCGATTTCGCATCGCAAGACTCATTCAACCATGCTCGACAATGGTGAAAATGTAACAACAAATCGACAAACAAATACAACTGACGACACAGCACTTATTGAATCCATTTTGCATCGGTAATCGATATCAAGGTTGCAAGCTCGAAACCGTGTTGAGGGGGAGAGCATTTGGCCAACTTTCTGGTCATTCATCCTGGCCAGCTGGCGTTGGCGTGTACCGCCTGTCAGTTGCCGGGGTGCAGTTAGCTTGTTGCTTCCTGATTGCTGCTGATTCACCTTCGCTGATGCTGCCGAGCTCGTTCATGCTGCAGCACGTGAGCTATCAATCTGCAATTGGAGTCACCCACTCCAAAGTTTGACAGGCCGAGAGGCGTGAATACATTTTAGACAGGTGAACATGTTTTAATTGATACATCATGATTACGAGAGCATGTATTTTTTTCTTGCGTTAGAGTATTTGCGTGGCACAAAAAAAATCGACACTCACACTATTTTAACTCAAGCATTTCAAACTAAAGATTTATATAGTAGCATCATGTGGCGTGATTCCATCACAGTCTACTGATTGAACTTTTTTTTTTCGTCACTAGGTCACGATGGCAATATGTCAGCAGTCCAAATTTGATCCATCAACTGAAAACCAGTTCTAAATTCATCCGTCAGGTCAAAGAACAACCAAGGGCTACTACGCTACTGTTGTTGTTGCTGCTGCCGCAGTATGCAAACAACCAGGAAACGATAGCGCGGCGATGACGCATGGTTCTGGCCTTCAAGGAGTGCAAAGTTGGTCCTCCGAATCGGAAACATCTGGTTCCTCGGTATAGCATAAACTACACCTCGCAGCTACCATTCTGACTCTCCGTTGTAGGACGCACGCACCTTGGACCTAATGTTTGCTCGCCTATGCGCTCTCGGCGCGATGCGGCCTTATAGGGAAAGCTTTGTGGCTCAACGCCGCGCCATCGTCCGTCCGGATGGATATGAAATATTTGTATATTCATTCCGTTGCCTATGACTACAGGTAAGAACCAGTCATCCGTGACAGCATTCAGCTGGACAGAACCACAAACGACACGAGCGTACGTCATGCGAATGCATATGCTGCGTCTTTTCGTTGTCCACACGTCTCCCTAGGGTGTCGAAAAAAAAAGAATCGGATTGTTGTAGATCGAGTTTGATTCGATGATTTGTGGTATTGAACCTCGTAATTCCGACTCGAGAGCACTCTTTTTGGTTGTTGGCTCCGTTGCTGGTATAGGACATGATGATTACATTTTGTTACTGAAATTTGATTTGTTATGATGAGATTGAACCGATAAACAAATTAATCTTATTCTAGAATCCGACATCTTCCGGACTAGTGTTGATTACAAGCTAATTAAACTTGCCTATAATTGCATTTTTCAGACAAAGCTTTCTTTAAATTAAATTATGTAGGCATGAATGTTGAAAGCGTCCACTTGGAAGCCAGATGATGAAAATCCATTTATCTTTTACTGTACTGTACAAAATAAAGTACGCACCTCACATACTTCCAAAATTTGTCATAACGAAAAGTATGCGGATATCTAGAGAAATTAGTTTTTTCCCATCATATCGGATTGAAACGCACTTAATATATAGATTAACAACAAACAAGTTGTTTTTTGACGTTTCTGTGCTGTTCGCGGAAATTATTCGCAGGCTGTTGTGGTGTAGTAGTTCGCACTTTATTTTGTCCAGCTGAAAAGTGACTCATGCAGGCATTTTATTAAACTATTAAAAATTTATGCAATAAAATTATGAATTTGGTGAGATTACATTTTAACGCCGTAAATATAAGACTAACAACAAAACATTGTTGTAAAAATGTATAGGATCAATGCAGACGTTCTTCATACACTACTTCTGAAACATTTGAACAACTTTTCTGTAAGCTTGAACTATCTAGGTGGTTGTGATCACTAAAGACTGGACTCGGAAAAAATGAGACACACAAAAATGATCACCAAAAATTGCTTTTTTACACATACCCACTAACGCCACTTAGCGACCGAATTTCAAACCATACACTCTATCTTCGAGAAGTCCTTGACCTACTGAAAAACTTTGTTCTGGGTTCAAACTTTCTAGGTAGTCGGAAGCACGATATAAACTCGTTAAAACGTGAACTCTTTCTTATGCACAGTAGCACGTAGTCATAAAATTTCGAACCATAATCTCCACCATCTGGAAGTCTTTGACCTTCTGAATAACTTTGCTGAAAGTTGGATTTTTCTAGTTGGTCGGGATCATGAAATAAACTCGTTAAAAAAAATCTTTATCATGTTCCCACCAGCACCGAAGGTTGGTTGAAGGCGGCACTCCCAGCTTCTTTGCGACATCTTGGACGGAGAGTTTGGGGTTCCGCTCGAAACAGCGGGCAACTCTTTTCGTCGTCGCTGTGGCCTCCGGCTTTCGATTTCTCCCCGAGCTTCCAAGGCTGTCGACAAACGTTCAACGAACACTTTTAATACGTTGGTAACAGTTGATTTAGCCAAATTCAACAATTTCGCCAACTTGGTGGGAGAGTAGTTTGGATTTTCACCATGCACGTGCAAAATTTTGATGCGTTGCTTCACTTCCTTCGACGACATTAACTAACTGATAAGTGCTAATCTCAAAAACAAAATAGAGGCATGATGATACACGCACACATCTTCAAAATGAGAGGTGTGCACAATTTTTTAATGCACGATGAAAGGAAATGCGTCAAGTTTAAGTCGACCAAATTTTAATCGAAACACCCTTTATGTGCTTCATTTAGAACAGTCAGATAATTACCCTAATCAAAATATTCACCCCTTTCGAAATTGGTGTTATTACTTTCAGGTATTATACTACTAGCAAACCAGGTATATTGGTTATTCATTCCATCAAACAAATGGCTAAACGAAAACAAAAGTTGCCACGAAAATGAAAAGTGTACTTTTAGTAGTTTTCATTATGTTGAATGTAAGAAATCTAAGAGTGAATTGTGAAATAAGCCGCCAGTATCACACCTGACTTTCGTGCCGTTATATAAACGTTCTACAACGTGGCAGTTGAAAAACGACTAGAATGTGTGATACTTTCACTACTGGTCATATTCTTGGTCAAGTGACATGTGAGACCATGATGATGTTTATAGCATGAGATAAACGCTGTCGAGTTTTTGCCGAGATTTCTAAGCTGTTGGTAGAACTGTACAACGCGCTCGCGATATACAGAAAGCAGAAAGAGGAGAGTGAGTGAAAGAGAGAGAAGAGATAATTTACGACACAACTGTAGCTTTCGGGCTTATGGATCGGTTCTATGGATGGCCGTTTTCCGTGCAATTGGAAATGTTCTTTCCGGTTGAAAACTGCAGTGATGAGCATTGCAAGAGTAGTGGCGCAATTCTTCAAAAATATAGGAGGTAGGCTATCTGTTCCGGGTCCTTCGTTGTTTCAACGTCTTCAAGGGCTTTCCGAACATCATTCGTAGAAAATTGTATGCATACCAAACTAATGTCATAGGACGGTATCTGTTCAAAGACGTTCCGACGTTGAACGGGAGAAGCTTTACTAAACACGATTTCGAAGAATGTGACAAAAAGATTGGTTGCTTCTGAGCTAGATTGAGAGAGAAGTAGTTCCATTGAAGTTGATAGAGCCAGGACCACCGTGACTCTTTCCGCTGCTTGCAAGAAGGGTTTTGCTTGGCGGTTGTCTAAATCCTGATCAAATAGCTTTCATGCGCTGGCAAAAGGAGGGCTTTATACTCCGATTCAAGCTCGCAAAGTCTAGCTCTGTCGGACTCGTTTTTCGTAATGAAATATCGGCAACGAATCTTACGAAGATTGTTGCGACGATTTCGCAGATCGGGATTCCACCACGGTTGGTTGAAAACTGATGCTTGAGCCAATTAACCGTTAGCAATGGAGAATTGGCATGTCCACTCTCTCCATCTAATTGGCTTCAATCGGTTTTCCTGATGGTCCCTCCCATACTTAATGAATTTATATCTAAGAGAAAATAATATATTTTTAAATTCTACTTATTATGTTATTGTTGTATTACTGGTATAATTTTTGAACTTGTGTTTTCAAAACCTATAATTTGGAAGTTGGCTTCTGTCACATGTAGACATTAAGAAGTGTAAACAGAAAATGGCAACTTCGCTAGAACTGTTTTGTGCCATTTGGTGGTATATGAGCACGATCAGGCGAGCACTCTTTGGTCAGTCAAGGGGAGGTATTCTTCCCTTTCCGCACTTGAGCAGCTTGGCAAAATATTGTGTGCTTTTTTGGATATCGCCTTTCAAAATAGCCCTCTGCTAAATTTCAACTGCTTCTATTCAATTTCACAGCCATCCGTTCTCTATCAAAACTATCCCTTGACATCTTTGGGTTTAGCATAAACCTTAACATTGAGAATTTTACTATTCATATTAGGCTCGTAGTTGCAGCGTTATTTTTGGGATCACCATTGCCTTAGATCCATCCAAATAACATGGAAGGACATTACGGGAAATCAAGGCAAAATACATTTTTATCTTTTTGTTGTTGTGCTCATGTTATAGAATATTAATGCATATAAATGGGTTTCAGATTTTAAAAATTTGGGATGTACTGTCTTTTATGTGATGTGTTTCTGATCTTCCATGTCATCAGGAACTGTAAAATAATTTTAAATTTGAAATTCATGTTGTTTTAATTCATATGTCTAATCATCATTTTGATCCGTTCATTTCCTCTTGTGATTTAGAAGTATCTAGTGCCTTGAATATAAAAAGCTGCAACGGAATCAGTGGAAAGCTTTTGCAATTATTACTGAATGCATTTGGCATTTCCGGTATGCAAACGGACATTTTACCAAATCTGGACTGATCTGGTTCACGCAACGCTGTGTGCCATTTGACTAGTGTCGGATACTACAGTTCAATCTTTGTCATAACATTATCATAACTCACAATATCATTATATTTGATAATATTTATTTATTGATTTTACTTCATAGATGATTGAAACTTACTTATTGTTTTTTATGTCCATTTGTCCCTAACTTCCATTTAATTAAATCTTCCCTGTTAACTAACTCAGTACATTTCATACATTTCAGGATGAACCGAATGAAGATCATATGTATTAGACACGAATGCTTGTAGTATTTTTCATTTACATAAATATATACACTACTAAATAAATAATGCATGGGAATAGGAGGGACCATCAGGGCACTCGATTCAAGAACTCTGGATGGGGAGAGTGGGAATGCCAACTCTCCATTGCTAACAGTTTGTGAATAGAGGGCGGACTCTTCTTTCCGCCAATTGGAGCATCCTCATGTAAAATAGCTCGTTCTTATGACCTATTGTTCAATCTTGTTGTTGGAAGGAGATTTTTTATATCCCTGTAGAAATTTATAAAGGATGATGCCTTGCAATCCACACAACCCGTGTTTAGCCTTTCATACAATGCACAGTGGTCCAGAATGTGAATTTAGCTAGAAAGATAGATTTTCAGCCTAAGTTGGAGATGGAGTAAAATTGTCTCACAAGTTGCTTCTTATTCCTTCTTATTATAACTAGGGTGGTCCTAATTTTCGGAGAAATTTGAATTCTAATTTTTTTTTATTTGCTGAAATAAAGGCATATATCCTACAACAAAGTTGTACATGCAAAAACTTCTAGTAACTTTGATTCAATAAGTTTTTCTGTACAGAAAGCTACATAGCTTTAAAAATTGTCGAATAAGAACAATTTTTCCTACTTATTTTAGGGAGTCCCTCTAAAATTGCTTATTTTGCTCTACCTTTTTTATTCCAAATTTTTCAGCAAAGCTGTTTTTCCGTTGATTCTAGAATAATAAAAGATACAGTTTTTGGTGAGCGTCGTCGTATTTCAAACAAAAGTTATTATGGTTTTTGTAAAAAAAATGGGCCTTTTTCAAATGTTGATCTCTTTGGTTGAGGCAGCCAAAAAAACTATTTCTTAAAAGCATTTGAAAGAATTTATACTATTGCATATTATATCTGAAAACTGGAGATAGGTTTTTTTTTCAATTGAGTAAAATACATTTGAAAGGAGCGTAATTTCATAAGAAAATTATAAATGACTCGAAATTCGCTAATTGATCATACTGGTTGGTTTTTATGTTCGTTGAAATATATATATATTTTTTTTGTGTAGGTATCACAGTGGTAGCAGGCTCTTACTTTTAATCTGCACTGGACCCTTTTATTGGTAAAATTCGCTTCTATGAGCCTCTATTTTAAATCAACACACAGACGTTCCTAGGCTATGGTGCCCATTTGGTCACTGTTTTTATCGTGATGATTCAAATAGTTTTAATAAAATTGATTCACTTTCATGTATTGTGTATGTTCTTGTCCATCTTGAGTGTTCGTCAGTGTACTGTATATTTCTGTGTCTTGTCTTATTCATAACAATGTGTATGTGATGATGGTCTGGTATTGTGTTTTTTTATTATTTTTAACCAAGTCTCATGTACTCAACATCCCCTTGCAACACCCTTAATTTTATGTGAGGAGCTTACCTGAATGATGTTCAGCCATATACTTACTATCTAAACCGCATGCGACGCTGGTTGAACAGCTGCTTGAATTCTCCAACCGCTCGCGTCCATGCAACCATCATTGCAAAACCGCATGCAGACCAAGATTAGTATAAAAACGTGGAGAAAAATGAAATGTTAGTGTTTGGTGTATGGAGATTATTGGTGATATTCTCACAACGAGTCTTTGTCTCTTTGATTGAAAATTTTGAGTTGCTATAAGCTAACCATGCTTGGCTAAACCCTAAATTACAGCCCACTCTACAGTTTGTGCTCTAGTTTCAATCTCAAATTTAAATATATTTCATAAAAGAACTACTTTGAAACTTTGAAAAGAACTTGTCTACCTCATGTCTAGAGGGTTTATTTTTTATACTCTCTGTTTATGAGAAATGGTATGAGAAATAGACTCTCATCGTCTTGCATTATAACCGATTACAACCGATTTGCCGTTATTGAACTTTACAACCAAGGAGATAATCCTCCGTATGCTATTGTATGTGACTCATCTAACACTGCTACTGATATAAGCCACATGGATAGGTTTATTCTACAGCTTCTAATGGTGTTTCCCAAGCGGGTCCTCCGCGTCCCATCTCGAATAGTTTGTCATCATTGGTCTGATACCCTGATCATAACATTCACCCCTTTCGAAAATAGTGCAATTACATTCAGTTGAAATTGTAACTGTTCAGTGTATGGTCCTGCTAAGATTGCGTATCCGGGACTCACCCCAGGTCTATACACCTATAGTCCTTCCAGTTGCACTCGCCAGCTCGTGCGATACTCTAGACTCACATGGGTGGTCGTATCCGGGTCCTCCACTGGGTAGGCACAAGTGTCCGTCCAGTTTCTGGTACATTAATTCGTTTTTTTATGCCTGAATGAAGTAAAGGTGATAAGGAAACCCGTGTGAAAACAACTAATTAGTAGTAAGTGATATTGCGCTCAGTTGGCCATAATAATGAAGATTTTATTCCGACCTCTTGAAAATATTGCAAACTTTTGAGAGTGGGACCAATGTCCATGTGTGTACCTTTTAGATTTGGGATTATTTGTATTATTACCTGAACCTTTCTTATTAAATGTATATTTCAACAAACAAATGACAGCGTGGAAGGTGCCCTGTATTGGCCAACAAAATCTGTATACAGCCTTTCCCTTATACATCCAAACCGAACACTTCATCACATCCAAATGCTTTTAAAAGGTCGGTATCAGGCTACTAACAGCACTGCGGTTTCTTTTATTTTTTAAGGTTTACTGGCGGGACTCTGAATAGAGTAGAAACCTCAACGCCAGGCTTTTGCTGTTATCGTTGCGTAAATCCTTTCGAATCATTTTGCCAGCCGTACACGGATCATGTCGTCGATAGAGACACTGTTGACACTGTCTCAAAAGGTGTTAAATTTTCAAGTTTGCTTCCCCTTCCTTTTAGTCATGTTCATGTCCACTGTTTAATATGGTGTCGTTTTGTCTTTTGATTATTTAGTTTGTCAGATTGTTTCTTCAGTTTTAGTAGTTAAGAATTTCATTTATGTGCTGTGAAAATCTGTTTGAGCAGTTTTCTCCAATCAAAAATCGTCGAGATATTTGAATTCTACCAGTTTAAGTCATGTCTGATGTCTCAGTAGTCCCAACAGTATAATTTCAATGGTTTACTGATGGGACTTACAGGAGAGTAGATTTCTTTAAAAGAGTTTGGAAGGTCGTTGTGTCTTTTTATGTTAGAAATGTTGGAGGGTTTTTCGTAACTTCTTCAACCGTTTATAATTTAGTTAATAGAAGTCTAGTTCTTATGTACTCTGAAATTCATCAATCCATACCTCGTCTAACTTCGTTTGAATGACCTATCACTTTGTCCGCCTTAGTCCGTTATTCAGTTAAATTCTTTATTTCTGTTGTAGAACCGTTTACGTTTACTTGTTCTGTTTATTTTGACTAATACTAATCTCAGTGAATCCAACAGTCGGTTCCCTACAAACGTCAATATCCTTGAACACATTGTGTACCAATATATACCTGTCTAGCTAGATTTATAATTAAGCGTGGCTTCGGCTCATCCTGTCAGGGAACGCTAAGAAAGGTGTTGCAGCCAAGAAGAAATACCACATCATTATTACTGAGGAACGAACCCAACTAGACTGCATCAGCATTCAAGTCTCCCAGACAGGATGTCCGTTGGATCACGTCTGTAAAATCAGTGCATCACTGCCAGATATGTGACGCGGCATTAAATCAAAATATTCAATATGGGTCATTCCATATCAAGTGACCAGAGAAATGCATCGACCCTCTTCGATTCGGACCAAAATTGGATGATATACTTGTTCTAGGTTGCTAATCAAAAATCCAAAGTTTTAGACCAATCGGTGAACCCCTCGGCCCATGGGCTGCCCCCATTTTTTTGAGATTTTTGAAAAGTCTAAATTTTGTTTATTGAATATCTCAATGAATAAAAGAGCTATAAACAATGTCAAATACTTCTTTATATTTTTTACAGTGTTGCCAACATTGTTATTTTTGTGGTTGAAATATTATTTGCGTTTTTCTCAAAATGCCCCAACTTTTTTTTCAATTTTTATGGCTCCAATGTGTTCAGCAGACTTTTTTTCATCAGAAACACTTATCGAGGAAAAACAATTTGCATCGTCATGGAGATATTCACTTTTAAACATATCATGTTTCATAATCAATGAATTAAAATTAAAAAATAGTGTAAATATATTCAAAGGGTTTTCTGAAAATAGGTCTTATAACAATCACAATAGGTGGTTGTGCTAGCAATTATTGATTGCCAGATTCTAATTCGGATTCAGCAGCCGCATACCAGTGGAAACAGACAATTATTGAAAAATCTTCAGTATTACCATCTTACGTTATATTTGTGATTGTTTTTCAAAACAAATATTCATGCTAGGATTCATTTTTTTGTCAATCGAATCATCAAGCTATCTATCTATCTTTCTAAAAAAATAAAAATGAAATGGAACGGTATGTCACGATTTAACTCAAGAACAGGTTTACAGATTTCTTATTTTTTTTTTAATCTGTTCTTCTTTGGCTGCATCGGGTTAAAAAAACATACGAACTTACGCAACGAGGTTTGCCGGGTGAGCAAATAAAAGAGCAATTTTATATTTCACATCTAATTAACAAATTCCGCATAAAATAAAATATATATCAAAATTTATTTCATGCTGCGTTTTGACTTTGCAGTATGTGCTGCAAGGTATGTTTAAGGTTGCAGTATGTTTTAAGGTTTTTCAAAATCAGATTAAAAGTGGTACACGTTTCTGAGCTCGAAGTACTCTTCAGAAGAACAGTTCCATCGGCTGTTGGAGCTGCCGAATGCATTCCGCGGATTCCAAGAATGGGTTGAGCATTAGCAAATCTGACTGCCAAATGTTCTTTTTGCTTCTTGCACTGCCGTGATGCCACAAACTTCACATTCAAGTTGCAATTACAGCGTGCCCAATCATACAACTCTTTTGGAGTTTGTATGGTAGTTCCTTGAAGACTAGATCTCGTCGCCAATCGCTTTAAAGTTCCACCTAATCCATCGCTTGGACTTTTACCGTGTGCCGTTGCAAAAAGTGCCATTCAGCTGGAACGCCAAAGTGTTCTCGATGGTACAGTAAATTCAAGATGTTAAACCTGTTTTTGTACTGTGAACCGGCACCGTCAGAGAAGTAATAATTTTTGTCAGCTTAGTCAGCTGAGATTTAAGAAATTCTATGAATTTCTTCTGGAAAGCGTAAAAGGTTGCTGTGTTGTGATCCAAGGTATCCGAAATGATGACACAATTCAATGGAACAATCTTTGCTTTTGAAATCTTCAAAAATTAATATTTCCATGACGAAGCAAATTGTTTTTCCTCGATAAGTGTTTCTGATGAAAAAAGTTTGCTGAACACATTGGAGCTACAAAAATTGAAAAAATGTGGGGGCATTTTGAGAAAAACGCAATTTAATATTTCAACCACAAAAATAACAATGTTGGCAACACCGTAAAAAATATAAAAAAATATTTATTTGGTAGCAAATTTAATTTCCTTTCAGAAAAGTATCTAACATTGTTTTTAGCTCTTTTATTTATTGAGATATTCAATAAACAAAATTTAGACTTTTCAAAAATCTCAAAAAAATGGGGGCAGCCCATGGGCCGAGGGGTTCACCGATTGGTCTAAAACTTTGGATTTTTGATTAGCAGCCTAGAAAACATATATCATCCAATTTTGGTTCGAATTGAAGAGGGTCGATGCATTTCTCTGGTCACTTGATATGGAATGACCCGTATTTCATTTTCGAATTTTTGTTTGCATCCCTTTGAAAACTCACCAAATTATTCTGCTTTTAAAGTGTTCTTCCTAATGTATAGACAATTTGCTTTTGGAAATTCCACATATTTTCAGGTCAGCCCAGCTAAAGATGCTCTGAATAACAAAGCTGATATATTTGTAAGCAAAGAATGAATAGATCAAGAATAATGCTCATCAGGAACCAAAAAAAGAAAATCCTTTCCATAGAACGTAAACCTTGAAAACCGCTACAACCACAGCTTTCCAGACAGCCTCTCATTTTG
>JASCZW010019349.1:0-13898 GCA_034211315.2 Aedes japonicus
AGATGCTTATCGTCATCAGCAAACTGATGTCTTTGAGGACGTTAGAAAGCAGGAGATGTCCAAGTTTTCCCAGAAATATATGATTTGGCAAGCAATTTGCTCGTGTGGAAAGCGGAGCACTCCATTAGTGACAACTGGAACGGTCAATGGGCAGGCCTAAAGGAATGCCTCCAAAAGCGTCTACTTCCTCTTCTGCGGTCACACGCTGGTCCTACGATTTTCTGGCCGGATTTAGCCTCGTGCCATTACTCAAAAGAGATTTTGGAGTGGTACATGGCTATGGAGGTCAAAAAATGGATTGCCCCGCAAAAAAAAGATGGTCCAAATGTTGTACCGGACCTCATGAGTAGTGTAAAGAAGAAGGTTCGTGAATTTGGATATGGAATTGAAATTGAATAAAACAAGTATGTGAAAATATTTATAACATGTTTTATTTTATTCCCTGAAAGTTTGAAGATGATTAGTTGAACGGGCGAATTTTGCGGAATATTTGTGTGTGTCGCAATTTGATTCCGTACACCCTTTAATGCACATAATAGGAATGCTATATTTGGCATAAATTAATGGGATCTTCCATGTAAAATTAAGCCAGGTATCGCTGAAATGAGAACTGTTGTATAGAAAATTGCCAACAATATTGTATGTTGTATGAAAGATTGCAAACAATCACGTTGTTAACACTTGCTCTGGCTTGAAATCATTCGTGTCTGTTAAAATTCATTATCGTTTTTCTGCGTGGATCATCCCGATACTGGTCCGGAATATCTTGGCCAAAACATAAAATGAGGCTGATTTTTTCTTCTGAATATACTCAACGACTTTTTCAAACAGGTCATTCAGTTCTTGCCAGAACTTGTAGGATGCACTGTTCACCATACTTTTCGATAATTTATTGAAAACTTTCTGGATGCACTTAGACCTTTTTGGCAATCTGTAGGTACTTAACATTCTTTTCAGTACATCAAGTTTGATCACCTTTCAAAGCACATAATTTGGCGGGAAATCGATTGAAATTCGTTTTTCCCGATAGCGGAAGCATGGTTCTCAAGATTCATTGTAAATTCTGGAGACGCTTCCCGCAAAATATTGGAAAATGTTTGTTAATGTAGTTCAACGATACACTCAAGGGAATACGGAAGAAACTGAAATTGTTTCAAAACTAGTGGAATGTTAAATTCAAAATTCACACCTACGAATTGACACCAGGTGATTTTTTTAACAAGCTTCTTTCTTAAAACTATAAGGTACAGCCCCATAGAATTGTTCGAAATGATGGCGTAGGACTACGCAAATAAATCTTCTGATCTCAAGGATAGTTTGGATGACCTTCCATATGTCATGTTACCTTATAATGTTTGTTGACCTCTAAGTATATTAATTGAATATGTTTGAATATTTACTGAAACTTTGTATTGCCTTAAAACTACTGTTACAACTGCAAATCTTAGATTCTGAACGCGAATACAGATTGGATGACCTAAGCCATCTCAAGATTATTCTTGGGTATTAATACGTTCGAAAAAAATCAGTGAATACGCTTACATAAACGTTACTTTGTATAGCCTAAAAATCTACTGCCGTAGATTTCTAGTTCTAAACTCTAGGTCAATTTGTATCACCAGGACAGTTTGGATTTATTTAATATGATTGAATACATATAGTAACTTTACATAGCTCAAAAATTTACTGTTACAACTGTAGATCTTAAACACTTTAACTAATCATATTTTTTATTATTGAATGTAGCACGTAATCAATTATAATCTTTAATAAGATTGGAAATTTCCTTCTTATCAATATATAACCTCAGGAGTGGACAGCAATTTTGCAAGAACCAAAGATGTGAAGAGAAAGTTTTGATAGGTTCGAGAGAGCTGGGCAAATCTTTGAAAATTGAACAGAAGTAGTTTTGAAATTGAGCATAGGCCTTTGTTAGGCAGTATTTCGAAGCAAACACATACACTTTGCCACCTTGATGGGACATAGATCTCATTTTTTGAATTAAAGGACAATTTGGATGGCCTATGATATCCCAAGATTGTCACATAATGTCTGTTGATCTTCCACACTATTCAATGAATATTTTTAAATACATATTATCCCTTCGCATACTCCACAAACTTACTGTGACAACTGTAAGTCGTAAGTTCTGAACTCTAGGACATTTTGGATGACCTAGTTCATCCCATTTTATCGCATAATGGTTATGTTTACGTTCGAAAATATGTTTTGACTATGGTTGCATGCGTAGCTTTTCATAGCCAAAAAGCTATTGTTACCACTGTAGATCTTAAGTACTGAACTCAAGGACAGTTTGGATGACCCAAAACATCACAAAATTATCAAATAATGACTGTTGACCTTCCAAAAGATTCATTCGATATTTTTGAATAACAATGGTTACGATATGACCTTAGATAATCCTAAAATCTACTGTTACAACTGTAGTTCTGAAGTTCCGAACTCAAGTACAGTTTGAATAACCAAGAAGATCCCTGAAAGATGTGAAAACGAGAATTAAGTAATACGTTTGCGTATGTACCATACTCTAAAACAATGCTTAACACTATTAATAAAGCATTTATTTTTTCTTCTTTAGCTTCTTCATATTCAAAAAATTGTAGGTCGTCAATTATGCCTTAAACTCATATGTTTTATATATTTTCCAGTCGGCAGTCAAAAGATTTGTTGACTGGGTTCGTGGGGTCACCAGGCCATTGTCATGTGAAAACACGCGGTCTTCTAGCCGTAGTCTTCCGAAGGTCCTCATTGAGATCGACTGGCCCTGCTTCGACAAACGATGAAGTAGGCTATTCTCTCGGGGCAACTTGCTGAGAACAGTCCTACAGACATAGATAATCCTTGCACTGATGGTGGGTTCTTATCACATCACATCACATCACAGCACAGTACAATTTTTGCTCTAGCATCTCGTCAAACTTCAAGCACTCTTCAAATGTAAACAATCTGTTTGATTTTCTTTTTTGAAGTGTTACTCATAAATTTACGTGTACTTTAAAAAATAGGAAAGTAGTTCAACATAGATGTATTGTGAACTTTTACGCTTATTAAAAGTACGAGTACTTTGAGATTTTTTGAGTTTCAAAACATGTTCCCAATAACGACATATGAACATGAAGGTTGAGTTGAATGGCAACAAGAAACTTTTCTTGAACTTTCAAGTTGCTTTAAGTTGTTATTGACACTTGAAAATAAATTTAATTCTGCCTGTACGTGAAGTGTCTTATTATTCAGCTAAAAGTTCCATGAAATTAAATTTCAACTAAGGATGAGCTTCTGAGTTCTCATCTCATGTAAAATTCGAACTTTTGGTTGCTTGGGCGCTTTTTCCGGTAGTAGAAGTCCTTGATGATACCCCGTTTGGTCTAAAGACATTTGGGATACGAACGTTTGGCTGAATACACGTTTGACCAAATGGAATTTTGGCCGAATGGACGATTGGCTAAATGGACGTTTGGCAGAATGGACATTTGACCGAATCAGCGTTTGGCTGAATATGAATTTGGGGAGAGGATACTTTACAAAGCAGTTTTTTTTTGCAGGAGGCCTGATTTTTTATTGTCTCCCAATCCATTTTTCCAGGAACTTTAGAGATTAAAGCTTATATGTTATACATGCTCAACAATAGAAATGTGAAAAAAAATTTAGTCAAAACCAAATCATATCTTCATTTTCCATCAGATCCCAAGTTTGGCCGTTTGGCCGAAAATTGACTATCAGCATATATGTATTCGGCAAAACGTCGATTCGGCCAAACAACCATATGCCTGGTTTACTGTGCCAATGGGTCTCACAAAATCCTAACCTCAAACGGAGCCTCGGGGCAGTGGTGCAGCGGACTAACACATACCTAAGCCAATAATTTAATTGTAGCCCTGCTTCCAGGTCTTCTCGATACTGCTCCAATTGATGCCTGACTAAATAAAGGGTGTCCACGATGAAATTGCCACACACAAAATTGATTCGCAAAATTCGAGTTTTCATCCGATTGCCATCAAATTTTCAGGGATTGAGAAATAACTATTAAACTTCATTTTACCATTTTACTCGTATTTTATTTACAGTCCCTACGCAAATGCCCGCACCTTGGCCTTAACCCCGGCCATAAGATTCTGCACAACCTGTGAATCAACCGTTTTTTGCATGTAAATCCATACTTTCTTCAGTTCCTCGACTGTCTTCACTACCTTAGGTCGTTTAAGAAGGTGCTGCTTCATAATCGCCCAGTACTTCTCGATGGGGCGGAGCTCCGGAGTGTTGGGAGGGTTGAACATTTTCGGCACGAAATTGACCTTATTGTCCGCATACCACTTCAGCACGTCCTTGGGTAGTGGCATGAGGCCAAATCCGGCCAGAAGATTGTTGGGACGTTGTGGGCCTTCAGGAGAGGAAGCAGCCGCTTCTGGAGGCACTCTTTTATGTACACCTGTCCGTTCATCGTGTCCTGGGTCACGAAGGTGCACTCCGCTTCCCGCACGTGCAGATGGCTTGCCAAACCAGGAATTTCTTCGCAAATTTGGACATCTTCTGAGTGCGGACATGCTCCGGAACGCTGAACTTATCCTTGGCCGTGAAAAACAGGTTGCCGGGGATCTGTTTGAAGTCGGCCTTCACATATGTTTCGTCGTCCATGATGCAGCATTCAACTTTCGTCAGCATGTTGAGGTACTACTTCCTGGCACGGGTTTTGGCGGACTTGTTCTGCTTCTCGTCGCGATTAGGGGCCTTTTGTACCTTGAACGTTCGAATCCCAGCCTTAGTTTTGGCCTTCTGGACAAAACTTCGTCATAGGTGCAGCTTCTTAGCCATCCCGAACGGAGGCGTTCGGATTTCGGTTGAAGGCCCCAACTACGCGGTGGTGATTTTTGGTGTTGTACGGAATACTTTTTCCTTCACTTCTGGGCTTCCGATCGGTGGTCAACCGTTCCTCGAACCGCTTAATCACTCGTGACACCGTGGAATTCTCGATTCCCAACGTTTTAGCGATGGAACGATGCGAGATCCTTGTTCTCGTGATGAATGCCAGATTTTATCACGCGAGTGTTCTTTCGACTCATTTCAGCGACTTTAAAACTTGCAGGATGTAAATAATGCACTATGAACTAAATCCACCCAAACTTTCATTAAATTCTACTTAACGGTTAAAAAGTTAGAGCAATTTCATTGTGCGGCAATTTCATCGTGAACACCCTTTACAGTAGCTAATGAACATTTTACAAGAGCCATTATGTTCAAAACTAGCTTCTTGACGTGAAGTATTCGGAGGATTTCATTCCTGTCGTACATTTTTCACATTTTTCACTTTCTATATCCCAAACAATACCTGACACCTGGAGCAAAATTTTGTTAAACTGGGTTGCACGGCTGGTAAGATAGTACTAGTGAGAGTCTCAAAAATTTCCGACGCATACTGTACTCCGACCATGCCCCGGGGTGGCCAGTTAATCCTATGATTCTGAAAATGTGTATGTAGCCATAGTTGTACAAAACAATCAAGTAGGCTTGATAGCCATATTCGTAATATTGTTTTGCATACTTATGTTAATTTGAGTTTTAGGAAACAGATTGTCTGTCTAGTCTCTGGTCCCTTCAGGAAATTTGGAAAAATCCGTTCAGCAGAAAAATGCCACACGGCATGCTTTGTGGTAAAATCGTTATTGGCCTTCTTAAGCCTATTGAAACCATATTTATGAATAATCATGAAGATAGAACTTTCGCATGGCATTGCATTCTAATTGACCCCTACAGCAGGTTCCCCCAGTGATGTGCTCAGGTGGTTCTGATGCGCAAATATAAATTACTTCTAAAAGTGGATGATTGAACTTTGAAAATCTTTGCCATCTCATTAAATCTTAATTTGTACAACAACGGATTTAAAGAATATATGCGAAAATGAATAATTCCGTTAAATATTATAAGGTCTGTAACCGCAATAATCCGGACATCTCAAAACATTAATAAAAAATAAATTTCGCATTATATTTCCGCCGTAGTTGTTTATTTCAGATTCATGGGATGTGTTTTAACAATTCGTGAAGACAAAACATAGTTATTCCGTATTTGCATAAAATTTTCGAACTTTGCGCTTAACTCTGTCCATTAGGGTTTGTACAGACTCCTCAGAAATCGTAGAAGCCGTCTTTGCCCATATTTGCTGGAGGTGTTTGATGTCTTCGATTCCTTGCTTCTTTCCAGAAAGCTTCCGCTTCATCAGAGCCCAATATCTCTCGATTGGTCATAGCTCTGGACAATTTGGCGGGTTTGAGGTTTTTGGTACAATGCTCACTTGATTTGCTTGGTACCAATCCAACACAGTTTTAGCATAGTGGCATGAAGCCGAATCGGACCAGAACAAAGGTTTTTCTTAGTGACTTTTGATGAACGGTAGCAATCGCTTCTGCAGACACTCTTTCTGATAGATCTCCTTGTTGATTGTGCCTGTAGTGACAAAAGATTTACTCTTTTTGCCACACGTGCAAATTGCTTGCCACGCAAGGTATTTTTTAGGAAATTTCGATGCCTTCTTCGTTACGAAATGCTCAGCTGTAGCATTTCTGGCCATAGCAGAATAAACAGCCAGCCCTGGAAGCTGCTTGAAATCCTCCAGGACATAAGTTTCATCGTCCATAACAACGCATGAAAACTTCGTAAAATATTCGCAGTACAAACGTCGAGCCCGTGACTTTGCTGCCAAGTTCTGTTTGTCGTTGCGATTTGGAACTGTTTTTACTTTATACGACTTAAGTCCCAAACGTTGTTCTGATTGTTGGACAAAATCAGGCAACATCCCTATTTTACGAGCCACCGTTCGAATGGAGAGATTTGAGTTTTTCATTAATATCCTTTTCACCTTTCGGTCCATGACAGGATCAGCGCGTCCAATGTTTTTGTCACTTCTCGGTTTCCTCTCCACCGTCAAACGTTCCGAAAATGATTTGAGCACATCGTGAACAGTGGATTTAGGCAAATCCAATGTTTTTGCAAGGTCCCGTATTGACAAGTCGGATTTGCTGTACGCCTCGTACAAAATTCGCTCGCGCACTTGTTTTTCTTTCGTCGCCATCTTGAATACTAAACATGAATATGTAAACATCAATCATAGTCTTTTTCATCATAGACTCTCAGCTATACAACAGTGAAATTTTTCATTCCTACGTGCAATATTTCAAAAGTTACAATGATTTGAAGGTGTACATCTAATCTAAAAGCATTCATCTAATAGACAAGCAAAATGATGGAAATAAATCCATCACATTCCAGGATGCTTCCATAAATTTACTGTGTTTGTTTTAGATTAGATTAGATCACATTAGACACCAGCGAAAACTTGTTGTCCCGTGTTATCCGCGAAGACATTCAACTACACCAGTTGTTAATTAAGATAGTCTCCATCCCAAAGATACCATTTGCCCCTAGTTGGAAAATCTGCTTCGCAAAAAGTACAAAACATCATCCGAAACATGAAAACTATCAACGATCTCATCTCTCGACCGCTGGAAAATGGCTAAAACAGTGACGGTCGCCTCGTCGTAAAACTAGTTCTCGTTTTTTTTGCCCCCCTCGCCAAAGACCTCGCCAATTGCCACCATCATCTCGAATGCAAACTCCGACGAACAACCAGCCAATCACTTCATCGCCGAGTGCAGTAGAAAGTCATTTTCCACCAACATCGGGTAGTTGTTCTTCCAGTTTCCAATGTACCGCTTCGGAGAGCGACAGTTTCAAGGTTCCGCTTTGGAAAGGAGGCCAGTTTTTCTGGATTTCCTTCCAAGTATGGATATGTCAGAAAAGAAAAATAGACAGCGGCATGCACAACAATGTCGCAAAGAGCAATATGACGGAAACGAGCGTTCATTGCTTTCTTCTTTCTCCGACAGCTCCAGGAGCAGGAAGCGTTTTGTTTGCGATGAAAGCTGCGGCTGAATGGGAATTGATGCAAAAATTGGACTGTTCAGTCCGATTGGTTTCACAACAGCACGTTCTTGATTGGTTGGATTGATCAATCGAGAGATCTAATCTCCTAAACGAGGTAACCAGAGCAATTCGCCAATTTCGGCGATGGTTTGCGTGTGCCATCCAAACTTAATCATATCTCTCCAGTCGGATCAGCGATCGAATTTAGAGTGTTATGCTAGTAATTCTCTTCCAATTGGTGCCACCGATTTCGCACACGAAATTGGACGGCAGGTTCTTCTTCAAGGCGGAGAAAGCGCATTGGACGGAACAACGTCGAGCTCCGAGAACGAATCGCCGATCTTATCAGATTTCGCAACCACGCGGCTGATGCAAGTCTACGGGCGAACGCAACTCGTGTGTGCGCACATAACCAAGCGGAAAAGCCGCTAGAGTCGCTTTAAGACGAAAAGCTGAAAAAAGCAACGTGATGTAATTTGCGTGTTTTCTCTGTTTGGCTGTGTTTGGTCTTGCGCCAGATTTTTTCCGTTTCTTTTTTTTATCTCTGCTCTCTTATTAAGATGGTTCGGAGCAGGCAGCCGCACAATGGCCGATTGCGGTACAAGACTGATCCGTTTAGGGTCGGTGCTGGCGGGAAAACCACCGGCGACGACTGGAATCGTGCATAATTACTCCGATTTCAGTGGCCATGTCAGGTTGAAGTGCGTGTTCCGAATGATTAGGAGCGAATTGGTAGCGACAACACGGCAGAGCGAGTGTTTGTGTGAGTTGGAAGCTCTGTCGGTGTTGGTAGCAGTCATGTGTTGTGATTAGTAATCCTAAGAGTACAGAGATATCCGGAAGCTGCCATCATGAGCAAATCGAGCAGCGAGAACTGTCAAAATTTGAGCCAAACGAGCATCTTTACTTTTTATGAAATGTTTCGATTGCTAAGTATTGCAATGGAGTTTAAATAAATGGTTTATATTTACATATAACGCTTCAAAAATTAAAAATTTACAAATTCGTATTCTGCAGAACTCGTGGTGTTAATAAAATTATGTAATATTTTACTATTCTCTATGTTTGATAATGATTCTTGCGATGCTGAGATGAAAATTTGGTGGAATTAGTACAGTAGGCCATTTTTCACTTCACTGGTGCCGTGTTAGGAAGATGCCGAAGATTATAGCTATTTTTTTGCTCTGACAGTGTCCAAGGTCAGGATTTTATAAAGAATTCTGTACCAGTGTCTCAATATGTCTGTTTGTTTGGCTTGGAGATCCCCTCACAGCCGTTCAATTATGGAATCACCAAGTGTGAAGTCAACATTAGGAATCACCTAGTAATCCTCAGAGTACAGAGATACGCGATGATTCGATGATTTCACACCTCCGCGTTTAGTGAAAAACTTTGTAATACACATCATAGTTGATAATTTTATAAATACTCATAATAAAACTCTTGTACGTTACAAATGTAAACAACAACGGGACCTGACACCGACAGAGTCACGAACGAAGCTATATAATTTTACTCTGCGGAAGTTGGCAGCCTTTGAAATCAAAACGAACGCCGTTGTCAGACCGTCCTATTGAATTTTCCGACATATTTCTGTACTTTAAGGATTACTAGTTGTGATGTGGCATGATAATACTGAGCGCAGTTTGAAAAAAGGAAATTATTCGGAAGCTGACAGCATAAATTACCAGAAATAGAAATTCATTACATGGAAAACTTAAGAACCGATAGGCAAGGAAGCATAAATACATAATGAACTCTAAGTTACTTACATTTCAGTTTTATTCTACTTAATGACTTAATAGAATTGTATTCCTTTCTCGTTTTCTCACATAGATATGTTACTCAATTTTCGTAAAAAAAAAAGTGGATCCACTCAAAAATTGCGTTGATCCACTTTTTACGAAAATTCCGTGTAGGAAGAAGAGAAGGAATACAATTCTACTCAGTCGCTGAGTAGAATGAAATGGGAGTGTAGAGCCTGGAACCACTGTTCATTTAACAGCAGCGCTGCTAATTGTCGGTTCTGGAAATTATTGACATTATTTTATTTTCGAAGTTCTCATTTTTTTCTGATAAGGCTTGCTTCATTTAGAATTGGAACAAACTTTTGCTCATATTGTGGCGCTCCTGGTGGACGGATTTGGAAGTTCTTGGCGCCCACGTGTCGGGAATTTTGTCAGCTTTACGTATGTATTTTGACATTCCGTATGACATTCCGCAAATCGACTGTACTTTGTAAACAATCAACATGGAAGCCGAAAGAAGGAAAAAATTGTGCACAGTTATTTGGAAAATCCATTGTGGTCTGCATCTAGGCTAGCTAAACAGCTGAAATTGCCCAGAAATACCGTATGGCGCGTTATCAAACGGTATAAGAAAACATTGACGACGATTCGGAAGCCTCAAGCCAATCGTCGGAGTGGAACTGTCGACCGGAAACTGCGTGGTAAGATTTTGAAGACGATTAAGAGGAATCCCAATCTGTCGGACCGTGATTTGGCCAGAAAATTCGGTGCTGCCCATAGTACCGTGAGGAGAACTCGACTCCGGGAAGGAATCAAGTCGTATCGAGCTAGCAAACAGCCAAATCGGACCATAAAACAGAATAGTGTGGCCAAAATCCGTGCTCGGAAGCTATACGACCAGGTGCTGACCAAGTTCGACGGGTGTCTTCTGATGGACGATGAAACCTATGTCAAGGCTGACTTCGGGCAAATCCAGGTCAAAAATTACTTGGCAACGGCTCGGGGGATGTTCCAGCCAAATTTAAATTTGTTTTTGCCGACAAATTTGCACGAAAATTCATGATTTGGCAGGGCATTTGCAGCTGTGGCAAAAAAACGAAAGTTTTCGTTACAAATAAGACAATGACGTCGGAACTATACCAAAAAGAGTGTCTCCAAAAACGAATTTTGCCGTTCATTCGATCCCACGACCATCCCGTAATGTTTTGGCCAGATTTGGCAAGCTGTCCTTACAGCAAAGTCGTTCAATAATGGTATGCAGAGAAAGGGGTCCAGGTTGTTCCGAAAAACCTTAACCCACCCAACTGCCCCCAGTTCCGCCCTATTGAGAAATACTGGGCAATCATGAAGAGAAGACTCAAGGCAAAGGGAAAGGTTGTCAAAGACATCAATCAGATGAAGACCTGGTGGAATAAGATAGCTAAAACGATGGACGAAGAAGGTGTGCGCCGCCTAATGAGCCGTGTTACAGGAAAAATTCGAGAATTCCTTCGAAACCGTGACGAATAATTTTATCCGTATTTTTTCTTAAAAGTATGAAGAAAACGCTACATTTGTATAAAAAAGATCTTGAATTCAATAATAAATAACTGAAATACGCCTGTATTGTTTTGGTTTCAATTCTATCTGAAGCAAGCTTTACATTGCTAATGAATATCCTCCATCACACTCTCGTGAGTGGTCTTACTGTTGGTGTAAATCGGATAACCTTGTCTTCCCGATCAGAAACCACGATCGAAATTTTTAAGTGGCTTCAACAGCATCCTTACTGTTGGTATAGTTCGGCTTCCAAGCGTTCTAATGCGGCAATCAGGCGTTGTAAAAAATCTTGTTTCTCCAATGAAATAAACCACAATCACATTTTGGAAGTTGCCAGAGCAATTTTGTTTCTGTTGTCTTAAATAGGTTCAAATCGGCTATTAGGCGCTATTTAAATTATTTGTTCTGAGCAATAATAATTAGCCATCACACTTTGTGATGCACACAAGCATTATTAAAAATTACTGTGAATTTCCAATAAAAAAAAGTCACTGGGGTTGTGTACCGTTCGACTAGTTTCGTTAGCGTCGTAGCGGAACTTTGCAACGCAGGTACTCTTCTAATAGGACGTTGGGTTAGCATAAGCAAGTGAGTAAGTATGTAGAACATTCTATGATTCCCTTCTAAGAAATTATTTGGCAGCCATGGAAATGGATGATTGGTTTGAATGTTCGCACGAAAGAATAAGTCAAACTCATTTTGTGGCAGCCCCCAAAATGTGAGTGTCCGAAACAGTGCCCTCCCCCAGGTGCAGCCGGTAGTCGTCTGTCTGTCATCTCTCTGTCATCCATCATGCAGCTTTAAACTGATCAATGCAGTTTAAATGACAAACATAGAATTCAACAAAGATTTTTCATTAGGTCTTAACTGACAAACATAATCAATGAGTATATCGGTAAATATCTCGTGACATAAAGTGTTCTCATGTAAACCGCCAATTCTATCGGAGAGGTGGACTTGTGCTCTTCAAAATGATGTGGTAAATTTTCAATGTCGAGATATTAGTGGAAAATTCATTGCTTACGTTTTTCAGTTCGGTTTTAATGAAAACTCTCTGTTGAATTTGCCACTCTGAAACATTCCCAAACTGGTTTTGATAATATGCAATGGTTGTTAGGTAAAAATAAGAAAAAATCATTTCAACGCAAACTCTTTTATTGTAAAATTAGATTGGTAGTACTAAAATTCACGGCAGTTATGATACGAGTTTCAATTATATTTCTGGTTTATTTTGCCAGCAGGACACCATACTGTGTTGTATTCACTAATAGCTTATTAAACTATTTGCCATATCTGCTACAACCAGCCGATGGTACAAAAAAAGTTGCGACATAGATTTACAGGGTGCGGCCGAAAACAATGCGCAAATGTTCAAACTTGAGTATTGGGTGAATTCGTGTAGCTAGTGACTAATTCCTGTCGAAAGTGTATTTGTTTATGTTTACTTTAAAGTGCTGCATCCAAACATTCTATTTGTTTTATTGCAAATTCGTCAAAATGTTCGCAAAAGAAGTGATCACCAGTTTGTTGCTCGCCCAGAAGAAGCCGAAAGAGATTGCCAAGGTGGAAGGGTTCCGGAAAAGTGAAATTCAAATTTCAAACCAAACATCCGGCTGTTTGTCTTGGTGGCGTCTAACGGTTTGAAAATGCCACCTGTTTTTATTGATGCTGGAGTTAAAATCAATACCGAAGTGTATATCGGAATTTTAAAGGACTATGTGCTCCCCTGGGTGAAGGCCAACTTCTCCAAGGACCACAACGTTGTCCTACAGCAGGAAGCAGGATGGAGCGCCGTGTCACACGTCCAATCGATCTTAATCCGTTGGAGTTTTCGATTTGGACATATGTTGAAGCACGAGCCTGCAAAACATCACACCCTAGTGTGAAAACCCTGAAGTCAACCATAACACGCACATGGCAGTCAATGTCGGAGGACTGCGTCCGAAAGGCATGCTCTGGCTTCCAGCGTCGGCTCGAGGATGTTATTAATAAAAATGGAGGACACATTGAATAAATTAGTTTAAAAGGACTTTGTAAAGAAAGCTGCACTCGAAAATGTTGATATTATTGCTTGAATTAGTTGAAAATGGGATTGGAAAGAAATAGAACAAATTTTCGCATTATTTTCTGCCGCATCCTGTATGATGTTTATTATATGCTATCGAATAATAAGAATGGAAAGTAACAACCCACAACCATTTTCATTATCATTATCAAATAAGTGTGTTTTTCTTATCGATTTTTGCCCATGAAAATTTTCCAAGATGACATGATGTTGAGTCAGAGCCTACTAAACCGTGCTCGAAGATTTTTTTGGCAGCAAATACTATCTTTGCCTCCTGCTACGCTCGATGCTATTGGTATCAACTGTTCCCCATTAATTCCCTCACATCAAATACCTTTTGAAGTTGAACGACCGCAGCACAATCAGTTATCTCACAATCGAACTTCATTTCCATCGGAAGCGGTCAGCATGATTAGTCCACAACAACAAATTCAACAAACCCTTCCAGGCAAGTTCAAGGTAGCAAAACAAAGGCGCGATAAAAGATATGCGCCACACCACAAAGACGCAAAAGACGATCAACGAAAATGAAAGGCATCATGATGATAATTTTGGCAAACATTTCACTTTCGGACGCACGTCTAGATTTTGTTTTTATCATAATGACCATC